>QLOD02000002.1:15183875-15195677 GCA_003260245.2 Sideroxylon spinosum
ATTTAATTACATAAATTATAATTCATTCTACTAAAGAATTATAATTGCACTCCTAATCTTATTCGAAATTATATTTTCGAGCCTTTAATATTAAATATTTGTTATCTCCCCACATTAAGATTACAGATATCCACCAATTAAATTTAATTACTAACAATCTAATTTAATTGGCTTTTTATTTTCCTTGAGACTTTTCCACTTAACTTATTTGATGTATCAGATTCAATATCCACTTACAAGATTTGATACATTCAAAACTTATAAGCTTCCTCAAGGGGTTATCATCAATCCAAATTATCAGGACGTGGATTCCTTCAACTATTAATATTGATCATATATATAATGTTATTACCCAACCCACTGAGTTTATTGACTCATATAGAATCTCACTCATTATGTAATCAAAGCAACAATCACCATATACACGTGTCTAAGAATAAAATTTGGATTAAGAGCATAAGTAATCATAATAATCATGAGGTTTAAATTATTTTATAAAGTCAGTATAAATTAATTAACTCAACTGGGTCCAGCTCAATACACACAAAGTGTACTAGCACAAAAGTTAGAATTAAACCATTCCCCATAGTCAAGACAGACCTACTAAAATTCTGTGCTACAATTCTACTGATGGTGTATCTAATTCCATCTAAAATTGTGAATGATAAACTTGTATTCCAAAAGAACCTATGATCTAGTCTTTTGTATGTAAGCCATGTTATACACACTAGATCAAATACTCTTTATGAATACTAGATACACGCACAAATATAGTAAAATGGCATTCATTGCTCGAAAGAAATTCTCATTAAAATATATAAAAACATAACATAAAGTATTTCTTTTAGTCTATATCTCTATCACTTAGTACTTAGTGGCATGGTTGTTACATCAAAAAGAGACAATGATAGTAAAATCAATCAAGACTCAATCCCTATGTTCACAAAAATTTAGTGGCCCACAAGGAGTAAAATGAGCTAAAGAACTTGAAAGAATTAAGCTAAATCAACTCTTAGGGACCACACATTCGGGTTTACAATTGGGAAAGTTACTTACCTATGTTGGAACATAGTAACCAAGAGAGAGACAGAGAGACCTAAAATGCCCCTTTCAACTGCGGGTTGTGCTCCTTGGGAAATCAATCACTTCAATGGAAATAAATTGAACAAGGAAGAAGATTAAGAGCTGTTTAGGGATTTGAATTGAAGGAAAATAAACTAAAAACTAACTAGAAAGAGAAGAGTAAAATGGAAACAAGAAAGAAAAGGAAATCACCATAGTTAGGGCTTGAAGAAAGTGGAGCTTGAAAACATACCAACCATGGTAAAGATTGAAGAGAAAATCAAGCAATCCATGAGAGAAATGGAGTGACCCACATCTTGGAAAGTGACCAGATTGAAGGAGAAGAAGTGTAAAGACAAGGAGAGTTATGGAGAGTGAGGTAGAGAGAGAGAGAGCCGGCCGAAATAGGGGTATTTTCAGCTTTAAAAGGTGTAGGGTCCAGACCGACTGGGAGATGGTCCAGACCATCTGAAGGAGATGAATCCACTGTGGTTCAGACCGGCTTGGAGATGGTCCGGGCCAGTGGACTACTCCCTTTTTTTTTTTTTTAGAAATAAAACTAGGAACAAAACCAAAAGAGAAAATAAAATAAAACTGGTCAAAAGAAGCTATAAACTATTCTAACGAATTACTATATACCTAATGTACACCTTAATTTGAGCTATTCATACAGTGGGGGATCCTAAAGATCCTACGTCTCTACCAATCCTATAAAGTTTTCTAAATAAGGTTTTAACCGATGCCCATTTACTTTAAAGTGGTTCTTATTCTTTGAATTTTCTATTTCAATAGCATCGTGTTCAGAAACACTTTTAACAATGAATGGGCCTGTCCACTTAGATTGTAATTTTCCAGGAAAAAGATGAAGTCGTGAGCGATAAAGGAGCACCTTCTGGCCCTCATGAAATGAACAAAGAGCGATGTGCTAGTCATGAGGTCTCTTCATCTTTTCTATTGAAATTTGGGCATTTTCATAGGCATCATTCCATAATTCATCCATTTCTACAATATGAAGTTTACGATGTAGCCTAACCTCTTTAATATTAACATTGAATTGTTCAATGGCCCAATAGGTTTTATGTTCTAATTCAACAGGCAAATGACATGGCTTTCTGTAAACCAACCGAAATGAAAACATCCCTAGAGTTGTTTTGTAAGCAGTACGATAAGCCTATAGGGAGTCAATTAGTTGTAATGACCAATCCTTACGGTTTGGGATGATATTGTTTCCAGAATTTGTTTAATTTCTTTATTAGCCAGTTCTACTTGGCCACTTCTTTGTGGATGATATGATGTGCCAACTTTGTGAAATACACCATATTTATGTAACAACATATCTACTGGCCAATTGCAAAAGTGTTTTCCTCCATCACTTATAATAACTCGTGGCATTCCAAAGCATGAGAGTATATTCTCATGGAGGAATTTCAGCATAACTTCATGATCATTCGTTCTAGTGGCAATTGGTTTAACCCATTTAGAAACATAGTCTATTCCTACTAAAATGTATTCAAAACCAAAGGACATAGAAAAGGGACCCATGAAGTCTATTCCCCAACAATCAAATACTTCCAAAACTAGAATAGGGGAAAGAGGCATCATGTTTATCTGGGTTAGACTAACTAAACGTTGACATTTGTCACATATGGTACAGAATTGATGAACATCTTTAGATAAAGTGGGCCAATAAAATCCACATTGTAAAATTTTAGAAGCCTTTTTGTTTGCAGAAAAATGGCCCCCACAAGCTTGGGAGTGGCAGAATTCTATTATGCCTTGGACTTCCCAATCGGGCACAAAATGCCGAATTACTTGGTCTAGGCAATATTTAAATAAATAAGGATTATCGCAAAAGAAAACTCGAACATTTCAAAAAAATTTCCATCTATCCTTAGGGCTCCATTCATTTGGGATCTTTCCAGGCACTAAATACTTGGCAATATCAGCAAACCACGGAGGTGTGGATGCTGTTATTATAGCTACATTGAATAATTGTTCATCTAGGAAGCTATCATTATTTGAATTTCATCTTTTGAATAAGCTTCCATCATCAAACGTGACAGGTGATCGGCTATCACATTTTTGACTCCCTTTTTATCTCTAATTTCAAGGTCAAACTTTTGTAATAATAGAATCCAATGTATTAACCTTGGTTTTTCCTTTGTTTTGGCCAATAAATATTTCAATGTAGAGTGATCAGTATACACTATAGTTATTGTACCAATGAGGTAGGAGCGAAATTTTCTAAGGGGAAAGACAACTGCTAACATTTCTTTTTCAGTTGTCATGTAATTTCACTGAGCATCAATTAAAGTTCTACTGGCATAATAAAAAACGTGTGCCTTTTTATCTTTTCTTTGCCCTAATATAGCACCAATAGCATAGTCACTTGGATCGCACATAAGTTCGAAAGGAAGTGACCAGTCAGGATATTGAAGGATACGTGCTGTAGTTAAACAAATTTTGAGTTTTTCCAAGGCCTCTTAACATTGTGGTGCCCATTCAAAAGATGCCTCTTGTGTTAATAAATGACACAAGGGTTTTGAAATTTCACTAAATTATTGAATGAAACGCTGATAGAATCCAACGTGGCCTAAGAATGAGTAAATGTCCTTAGCAGATTAAGGAGTGGGAAGTTTTTGAATTAACTTTACCTTAGCTTGATCAACTTGAATGCCCTCTTTGGAAATAATGTGACCTAAGACTATGCCTTTGGTTACCATGAGGTGACATTTCTCTCTATTAAGCACTAGATTTTTCGCCTCACAACGGGTCAATTCTAGATTACGATTCTCTAAACACTACTCAAAGGAATCACCGTAGATGGAGAAATCATCCATAAAGACTTTCACGATTTCTTCTATCATATCACTAAAAATGTTGATCATGTAGCGTTGAAAGGTAGTAGGAGCATTGCAAAGGCCAAAGGGCATTCTTTTATAAGCAAATGTGCCAAAAGGACAAGTAAAAAAAGTTTTAGCTTAATCCTCTAAAGAAACATCAATTTGATTATAGCCTGAATAACCGTCTAAGAAATAGTAACATGCACGCCAGCTACTCTATCTAGAAATGAAAGAAGGAGTTGGTCTTTCCTTGTTATATCATTGAAATTTCTATAATCAATGTAAACTCTCTAACCAGTCTGAAGTCGAGTTGGAACCAACTCATTATTCTCATTCCGAAGTACAGAAACACTTGATTTCTCAGGAACCACCTATGTAGGGCTTACCCATTTAGAGTCGAATATTGGGTATATGATTCCTACATCAAGTAATTTTAGTACTTGAGCTCTTACTACTTCTTTCATGTTCGGATTGAGTCTCCTTTGTATTTGTTTAATTACTTTGGCATTCTTCTATATAAACTTGGTGTGTGTGGAGAAGTGAACTAATACCAGTTAAGTCTGCTATTGACCAACTTA
This sequence comes from Sideroxylon spinosum, assembly GCA_003260245.2. Lineage (NCBI taxonomy): Eukaryota > Viridiplantae > Streptophyta > Magnoliopsida > Ericales > Sapotaceae > Sideroxylon > Sideroxylon spinosum. Next base: position 15,188,359 of record QLOD02000002.1, read on the forward strand.
AGGCTTTCTTGTGACTCTGCAGAAGCTTAACTAGTTTACTCTCTTGATAAGATGTCAATTCGAAAGATAAGACTACTGGGTAGGATTCATTTTCACCTAAAAAATGCATACTTTAGGTTACTGGGAAGAGGTTTCCTACCAGGTTGTGAAGCTCTCAACTCAAAGGATTTAGCTTTATTTAACTTTGGTCCTGATGGTTCAAAAGTTAGTATCCATTTTCCCCCAGACATTATAGGACACACCTCCAGCCAATCATAAATTGCTTTCACCTCTACTATTTAGGTTGGAAAGGTTAGAATTTCCTCACTAAACTAAAAGGGCTTTCTCTAATGGAGCCTCTATGAATTCCCAATTTACATAATCCTGCACTATAGTTTCTATAAAACCTACCTCTTGTATATCAGGTTGTTCATTTGGCTGTTTATTGACAAGGAAAATATTAGTCTCAAATTTGATATTTCCAAAAGACATCCATTCATGCAATTGATAAGTGCATTTGAAGTAGCAACGAATGGTCTATCTAATATAACAGGTGGCAAATTTAGAGCAAAGATATTAGTCAAGGGTTGTTTATCCAATATGATGAAATCAAATAGGAAACAAAAATTCTCTACCTGAACTAATACTTTCTCAACTATTCCCTGTGGGACTCTAACAGATCTATCAGCAAGTTGAAGTGTCACACGAGTGGGCTTTATTTCTCCTAAACCCAATTGCTCATAAATTGAGTATGGAAGTAAATTTACACTTGCCCCTAAACCAAGTAGTGCTCGAATGATATAATAATCCCATATGTCGTATGAAATAGTAGGACATCTAGGATCCTTATACTTAGGGGGTATATGACCATGAAGCATAGCACTAGCTTGCTTAGTTAGAAAGGCTTTCTCTCTCACATTTAACCTTCTTTTCACTGTGCATAATTCCTTTGAGAATTTGGCATACGTTCGAATTTCCTTAATTGCATCAATTAAAGGTATATTGATTTTGACTTGTTTAAAAACCTTTAATATTTCTGTAGCTTGAACATCTCTCTTTGATTTTAGAAATCTTTGAGGAAATGGTGGTTTTGGAACATATTCCCTTGAAGTAATCTCGACTTCTTTTTCACCTTCCTTTTCTTTCCCTTTTCCTATATATTTTTCTTATGTTTTCTCATTCTCGTTTAATGTCACTTGATCTTACGTCTGTGTTTGATCTTCCACTATCTGCTTATGTTCAAACTCTTTCCTAGGCTCAGCCACCCTAAAATGACTGGTTTTGTCTATTACGTTACCATTCCTAGGCGTCGCGATAGCTTTAATTTGTTCAAGATTATTTTGAACATTGGAAGATCCTTCAGCTAGATTTACTTGAGTGGATGGATTTGGACATGGTTGAGCTGGCAACTATCTTTTCTGCTAATTACCCAGTGTTTGTGTTATAAGAGTCAGTTGTCCTTTTATGTCATCCATTATTCAATTATTTTTGGCCTACAATGTAGATTGTGTAGCCATGAATTGCTGAAGAGTCTCCTCAGTGGACCGCTTATTAGGAGGAAATTATATATTTGGATATGGTCCCATGTTTTAAGATGATCTTGGGTTCTGGATAGGAATTTGTGGAATAGATGGAGATGGAGCAAAATGAAACTACTGAGGCATTGATGCTCCATCATTTCTCCATCCAAAATTAGGATGATTCCTTTAGCCAAATTTTAGGTTTTAGAAAATGGATTTCCCCCACAATTTTGTCCCCGATATGGTGGACGGAATTGATTTATGGCATTAATAGGCATGTAACTAGTTTGTTAGCTTTGAACCACCTCTCAAAAACTAGGATAGTTGGATTGTCATCAGTCTTATGTGCTTGGCTATCAAACAGAAGGCAGTAGACACTTGCCACAGGTTCCTTAACAGTTGGTGCTTCCTTTTTGATTTTCAAGGTTTCAATTTCCCGTGATAGTGTTGCTATTTTTACCTTTAGATCATCGGATTCACTCAATTAGTGTATCCCCTTGGTAGGTGTTGTAATAGCAAATTGGGAGTTCTGGGATCCTATAGTATCCTATGTTTGTGCATTCTCAGCTAGAAATTCAAAATATTCATAAGCTTTCTCAGGGGTTTTATCGTAGAACTGACCATTGCACATTGTTTCCAAGAATTGTTTAAGTTGTGGTGTTATGGATCCATAGAAGATAGTAGCTAAACGCCAGACTTCAAATCCATGGTGTGGACAAGAATGTAAAAGTGTTTTGAATCTTCCCAGCACCGATAAAAGGTTTCACCAGTCTGAGGTGCAAAATTCAAAATTCAGTGTTGAATGGCATCAGTTCTATTTGGAGGGAATGATTTCTTGAGGAATTTAGATTGCATTTCTTCCCATAAGTGAATAGAGTTAGGTTGCAAAAGCTCAAACCACTAGCAGCTTTATCTTTAAGAGAGAAAGGGAAAAGTTTTAGGAATACTAGATCTATGGGGTAGTTTTGGTCTTTGAAGGTCACACAAATATTCCTAAACCTAGTTAAGTGTTCATAAGGATTTTCAGATTCCATACCATGAAAAGTTGGCAGAAGTTGGATCATCCGAGGTTTGAAGTTTAAAGGTCTTTGATTTTCAAGCCATACTGTATAAGATTCAGGTGAGTGCCTATCTTGTTAGTGTATGTCCCTCATTGAACGTCTAGGAATAATAGGTTAATTATTTCCTGCCATTTCTACTGTAGGGGTAGAAGTAGATGATATGGGAATGTCTACAAGGAAACTTTCGATATTAAAAGGAATATTGATGTTTTCAGGACGTATTAGTCTACTGTCTTGATCATGGTTCCAAGCACTCATAAACTAAATAAACAAAAAAATTTGAGATTCTAGGAAATAAAAAATTCAAAAAGCTATTTTGAAAAGATCTTTTTGAAAATATTTTAATTCTCTTTTGCAAATCTTTAAATTAAATTTGTAATCAATAAGATTTCTATGGAATTCCCTTCTTTGCTCAAAAGTTTAGAAAAGTCCAAGTTGTTCTTCTTCTTTTTGAATTCGGATTTCCAAAGATTCGATCTCTCTTTTTACAATTTATAAATTCTTTTCTTGATAACATTTTGTAAAAGAAACCTTAACAATAACTATTTTTTTAAAATAAAAGGCAGTAAATAAACTTTAATCTAAAGCTACTTAAAAACTAATCTTAGGTTCCTCGGCAACGGCGCGAAAAACTTGACTGCCTCTAGAAATTATGTCTATAAAATACCCCATGTGCAAGGGTGTACAATGTAGTTTTAACTCAATAAAAATGAGGTCGAAACCACAGGGAACCTACTATTTTAATTTCTAAGTTTCCAAAGATGAAGGAAATTCACTACCTAGTTCAAAAGTAGCAGTTTCAAATGTTTAAAGGTTTTGGATTGATTTCGAATTATAATACTTGCAAATTTCTTAATTAAACTTAATCTAACAAAAATATTAAAATTCAGGATTTAAAGCAATGAATTACTGAAATTAAAACATATAATTCAATTAATGGATAGATGTCTTGATTCAACTTTCAATTCCAGGTGGATTGATTATTTCACAATGTGATGTTCTTTTAATACACAATCTAAGTTTCACGTAAAGGAAAAATAGATTAGAAAGAAAGCATATAAAACTCTCCCTAACTTAGTTTTATACTCATGTTTAGGATTATAAAACTAGAAGATGTTCCTTTGATAATAGTAGGTTTTAGGATTTAATACATTCATCTTCAAAATATAGAAGAAATTGTAAGGTTCAAAAATCCTTATCAAGGATTACAGAGAATATGGTCAAGGGTTTTTGTTTCCAAATGGGTTTGACATAAATGAAATTAAATCTAAAAAGTGTAGATCTATATGTGTACGTTTTCACACAATACACGTAGATTTACGCACAAATTTAGAGGAGTTTAAACAAGTCAAAATCAATGTACCTCTAATTGATATAATTAAGCAAATTCCTACATATTCCAAATTCTTATAGGAATTATGCACAGTGAAAAGAAGGCTAAATATGAAAGAGAAAGCCTTTTTAACTGAATAAGCTAGTGCTATACTTCTTGATCGAATACTGCCTAAGGGTCCTGGATGTCCTAATATTTCATGCCACATAGGGGATTATTATATTAGCCGAGCTCTGCTGGATTTATGGGCAACTATAAATTTATTTCCATATTCAATTTATGAACATTTGGGTTTGGGAGAAATAAAGCCCACTTGTGTGACACTTCTGCTTGCTGATAGATCTGTTAGAATCCCACGAGGAATAGTTGGGAATGTGTTAGTTCAGGTAGAGAATTTTTGTTTCCCTTCATCATACTGGATACATAGCCCTGAATCAGCTGTTGGAGATAAAAAAGCGAGGTGTTACACCTCCTGCATTACCATCTTCACGAATGATATTGAACCATCTTACATTGTCCGAGCCAAGCCATTGGAGGAGAGCCAAGTTGACTAATTTTTTTTGCTCGAAACTCAACACCTGTTATATTAGGTAGACTATTCCTCACTACTTCAAATGTACTTATCAATTGCAAGAATGGATCAATGAAGAAGTCCTTTAAAAATATTGAATTTGAGATTAACATTTTCCAACTAAGTAAACAGCCAAATGAACAAGCTGATGTGCAAGACGTAGATTTTATAGAAACCATAGTGTAAGATTATGTAGATCGGGAATTCTTAGAGGATCCATTAAAGAGATCCCTTTCATTTAGTGAGGAGAAACAAACTTTTCCAGCCCTTATAATAGAGGTGAAAGCGATTTATGGTTGGTTGAAGGTTTGTCCTATAATGTCAGTAGGAAAGTGGATACTAACTTTTGAACCATTGGGACTAATGTTAAATAAAGCCGAATCCTATGTGTCGAAAGCTCCATAACCTGATAGAAAACCTCTTCCCAGTAACTTAAAGTATGCATTTTTAGGTGAAAATGAAACCTACCCCATAGTTATATCCTCTGAGTTGACATCTGATTAGGAGAGTAAACTAGTTAAGCTTCTACAAAGTCATAAGAAAGTATTAGGTTGGTTAGTGGTAGACTTAACTAGTATTAGTCCACTTCTCTGTACACACCAAATTTATTTAGAAGAGGATGTCAAATCAGTTAAACAAATACAAAAAAGACTCAATCCAAACATGAAAGAAGTAGTAAGAGCTGAAGTGTTAAAATTACTTGATGTAGGAATCATATATCCAATCAATGTTTCTAAATGGGTAAGCCCTACACAGGTAGTTCCTAAGAAATCAGGTGTTATTGTATTTCGGAATGAGAATAATGAGTTGGTTCCAACTTGAATTCAAACTTGTTGGAGAGTATGCAATGATTATAGAAAGCTCAATGCTATAACAAGGAAAGACCATTTCTCTCTTCCATTACTATATCATGTTTTGGAAAGAGTGGCTGGGCGTGCATATTACTGTTTCTTAGATGGATATTCAAGCTATAATCAAATCGATACTGCTTTAGAGGATCAAGCTAAAACTACTTTTACTTGTCCTTTTCGCACATTTGCTTAAAAAAGAATGCCCTTTGGCCTTTGCAACGCTTTTACTAACTTTCAACGCTACATGATCAGCATTTTCAGTGCAATGGTAGAAGAAATCGTGGAAGTCTTTATGGACGATTTCTCCGTCTACGGTGATTCCTTTGAGCAGTGTTTATAGACTTTTAGTCTAGTGTTGACCTAGTATGAGGAGAAAAATTTAGTGCCTAATTGGGAAAAATGCCATTTCATTTTGACTAAAGGTATAGTCTTAGGTCACATTGTTTACAAAAAGGGCATTCAAGTTCATCAAGCTAAGGTAGAGTTAATTCAAAAACTTCCCACTCCATAATCTTTTAAAGACATTCGCTCATTCTTAGACCACACTAGATTTTATTGGAATTTCATTCAATCATTTAGTAAAATTTCAAAACTCTTGTGTCATTTACTAACACAAGAGGCATCTTTTGAATGGACACCACAATGCCAAGAGGCCATTGAAAAATTCAAAACTTGTTTAACTCCAACAAGATAGACATGCACCTAAATCTTGTATAGTATGGCCTCAAAATCAAAGACCCTTCAATTTTAATCCTAGGATGATCCAACTTCTACCAATCCTTTCATGGTATGGAATCTGAGGATCCTTATGAACAATTAACTAGATTTAGGAATATCTATGTGACTTTCAAAGATCAAAACTACCCTATAGATCTAGTATTCCTAAAAGTTTTCCCTTTTCTCTCTTAAGATAAAGCTGCTTGGTGGTTTGAGCATTTGCAACCTAACATTATTTGTTATTGGGATGAAATGCAATCTAAATTTCTCAAGAAATTCTTCCCTCCAAATAGAATTGATGCCATTCAATATCAAATTTAAAATTTTTCCCCTCAGATTGGTGAAACCTTTTATCAGTGCTGGGAAAGATTCAAAACTCTTTCATATTCTTATCCACACCATGGATTAGAAGTCTGGTGTCTAGCTAGTATCTTCTATGGATCCTTAATGCCACAACTTAAACAATTTGTGTAAACAATGTGCAATGGTCAATTCTATGATAAACCCCTGAGAAAGCTAATGAATATTTTGAATTCTTAGCTGAGAATGCACAAACATAGGATACTACAGGATCTCAAAATCCCCAATTTACTGTTACAACACCTACCAAGGGGATATTCCAGTTGACTAAATCTAATGATCTAAAGGAAAAAATAGCAAGACTATCACGGGAAATTGAAACCTTGAAAATCAAAAAGGAAACACCAACTGTTAAGTAACCTGTAACAAGCATCTATTGCCTTATATGCGATAGCCAAGCACATAAGACTGTAACAAGCATCTATTATCGAGAAGTGGTTCAAAGCCATCAAACTATTCAAATGCCCATTAATGCTATAAATCAATTTTGTCCACCATATCGGGGACAAAATCAAAGGGGAAATCCATTTTCTGAAACCTATAATCCGGTGCTTGTTCGTCCAATTATGTATTAATATGGCTCGACCCCAAGTGCAGGGTGTCAATTGAAGCACAATAACCGGTAAGTACCGGATCGTGTTCACAGAGAGCCTTAAGCAAAAAACAATGAACAACTAATTTTGGGAAAACCTTGAATGAGAATCAATTTCGCAAAGAATGATAGCATTTTGATTGGTTTGAAAATGATGGATTTGTTGAATTTCCTTTTTGTTAAAACTATTTAATGAAAATCTAGAATCCAAAACAAGCTTATAATGATTTACTTATAATTCCGAGGATTTGATTACTTGATCTACCTTCAAAGAGGTAGATCGGAGGATATATTTATGTAAAAATCAATTTGAAGTAACTCAATTTTGATTTGAA
>QLOD02000002.1:15195777-15238277 GCA_003260245.2 Sideroxylon spinosum
TTATCGTAGTGATTTTTTTTCACAATTTCTTAAGTTGGAAAAACTTTAGCGTGGGTAAATTTTGTTAACTATTAAATGACTAGAAGAAAAGAATCTGGAATATATTGCAAGGGTATATTAAATGACTGGATAACTTGTATTTGCTAAACATTAAATGACAAAATTAGTTGATTAAGTCAAAATTTATATAAATGTTTAAAATTTTTTTATTCATACATATCTAGTTAATTAAATTTTATATAACTACCTAATAAATAATTTATTAGTTTATTAATTTAAAATATATTTGTTTAAAATGATTCAATTGAACTAAAATTTTATAATGTTCAGAATGGTAAATTGAAAATTTCCTTTATATTTATTTTGCTTACACTTTAATTTCTTTAACTATATTTTTCTTTTCCTTACTCTAAAATAAATTAAAAATCAAATCATAGTATATTAACAAACGCACTCTTAACACTGTCTTAACTAGTGAATTCAAATATATATATCAAGATATTATAAAACAGAATATTTACAAAAATTTTAATCAGAATAACAGACATATTTATGAAGAATTAGTTTCAGGTAAAAGAACACTTCAAAAGTGGTCTATCCTCAGATCATAAGAATGAGTACAATGTTAATTTAGTACCTAGCTTGACTCCTATCTTCAAGGAACCATATAGAATAGCACCTATTGAGTTAATGGAGCTACAGGTTCAATTGCAAGACGTTTTAGATAAGGGGTTCATAAGGCCTAGTGTTTCACCATTGAGCCATGATTATGCTTCAAAATTGTAAAACTAGTCCCTAGAATTACTATTAAATTAATTATTTTAACTAACTAAGTATCTAGATTTACCTATTTTAGTTGTAATTTTCTTTATTTCATGGTTTATACAAGTTGAAGATTCAAGTGGATCATCAAATAGACAAGTGGATATGCAAATTGACATGTTGGCAAATGGACAATGCAAGTTGAATTATTAAGATGAGGAATTTATGTTGGAAAAGCAAATAAAGAAATTCAACTTGGACAAAAAAAATGGATAAAGAATTCAAGTTTGATAAGAAAGTGTTAGAATTCAAATGCAAGTTAGCAAAGTGCTAGAAACCAAGTTGGACAAGTTATTCAAGTGTGAATGGAAGAACAAGAATTTAAGTTGAACAAGTAAAATGGAAAAAAAGTTCAAATTTGACAAGTAAGAGAACAATACAAGTATGATTGCACATTGGAGACTTCAAGTTAAACAACTAAAGTAAGAAAATTCAAAGATTGACAAGTTGATTCGCAAATGGATGCATACAAGTAGATTAGGCATATGATGCCTATAAATATACACCATGGAAAATAAGAAGAGAGACTTTTTGTAGAGAAAGTAGGTTAGAGAGAGAAGAGTGTGTGAGCCAAAATTGTCTTTTACATTTCTTTTTCTTCTCTTTCTTCTTCTTGTTCTTTGTTTTCAAACTTGTTCTTCAATCTTGTATCTTGTTTAAGTACTTTTTTATATAAAACTATGTTTTCAAGATTTCTAATTTCAATGAATTTCCTTTTCATTACCATGTCTTGCTAAGTTTTCTTACTTGGTTCAAAACCAAGAAAAGTGTTAGTTCAGATGATGAATTTAACCTAGCTATTGGTTTTACAAGTTTAAATTATTTTCTTGATACAAAAGATGAAAGATTGATTGTTATAATCTTTAGATAAAACTTGGATGATGTTATAATAAGCTTGGTCTTTGTAGTTCAAGTGTTTGATTCAATGTCTCATTCAAAGTTGTTCTTCAAATACCATGATAACAATCATTCTTATATCCAGTAAGTTTTGCTTAAATAAGAAATATCAAAAGATATAAATATTGATCAATGTTAAAGCCTTGAAACCTTCCATAACTTTCTCCTAAAAAGGTTTGTTAAGGTGGTTCAAAGGTTCCATGTCTTGATCAATAGAGGAATTATATTTCCATTATTTCTTCTAAAAGTAAACTTATTCTCTTTAAAGTTTAAATGATATATCATCCGATTCAAATTTACAATTGCTAGATTTGGATTAAGTTATAAAGGTTAGGTTGAATGAATCATTAATATAATACACTTGGAATGGGTTGGAACCAAGTCTTGTATTTCATTAACAAAACCACATCCTTTCATTTCCGCTTTTTAAGTTGTTAAGTAGTTTAAATTATTTGTGTTTTATTTTTAGTTGTTAAGTTTATTTTACAAGTTTTCTTTCACAAAAATTTTTACAATTTCAAGCTTAATATTAAGTCCAATCATTCTTTGTGAAGGTTTATTTCAACCTTGAAAAGTTATTCTAAAACTAAGTTTATCTTAAACTTCAACAAAAGCACTCCCTGTGGATACGATCTTAGTCTCACCAAGTAAATACTACACTGCATACTCTTACACTTGGGAGTTTAGATTAGCAGTTTTTGTGAGCAGACAGGCCACCGGTCTTGTTTGTGGAGAAGAAAGGTGGCTCCATAAGATTTTACATTGATTATAGAGAGTTGAATAAAGTCACCATTAAAAAGAGATATCCATTGCCATGTATTGACGATTCGTTTGATAAACTACTGGGAGCCCAAGTGTTTTCTAAAATTGATTTGAGATTAGATTATCAGCAAGTGAACATAAGAGATGGAGATGTTCCTAGGACTGCTTTTTAAACAAGATATGGGCAGTACGTGTTCCAAGTGATGCCCTTTGGCTTACCAATGCACCTGTATCTTTTATAGACATGATGAACTAGGTTTTTGAACCCTAGTTGAATCACTTTGCAATGGTATTTATTAGTGACATCCTAGTTTGTTACATGAGAAACATTAGAGGATAGTTCTGTAGATCTTTACAGATAACAAGTTGTATGCCAAATTCAAGAAGTGTGAGTTTCGGTTTGATAGTATATATTTCTTAGGGCATGTCATTGGTAAAGATAGAGTCTCTGTAGATCATCAAAAAGTAGAGGCAATAATCAAGTTGCCACATCCTACAACAGTTTCAGGGGTGCATAGTTTCTTTGGGTTAACAGAATATTATAGGTGGTTTATGAAAGGATTTTCTCGTATTGCACTCCCACTCACTAGTCTTATTAGAAAAGGTGTGAAGTTTGATCAGATTGATCAGTGTGAAAGTAGCTTCTGATCAGTGTGAAAGTAGCTTCCAAGAGTTTAAGCAAAGATTAGTATCCGCACCTATTCTTACCTTACTAAAGGAAGAAGGTGGCTTTTTTATTTTTGGTGATGCAATATGCTAGGGTCTGGGTTGTGTTCTTATGTAGTAGGGGAAGGTAATTATATATACTTCTCATCAATTAAAGCCAAAAAAATAATTAGCCAACTCATAATTTGAAGTTAGCCGCTGTTGTGTTTGCATTAAAAATATAGAGACATTATTTATATGGAGAATCGTGTGAGATCTACACTGATCATAAAAGTTTGAAAAATATCTTCACATCAAAAGAGCTTAATTTAGGGCACATGAGATGGCTTGAATTGCTTAGAGACTATGATGTTAGTATTATATACCATCCAGGGAAGGCCAGTGTAATGGCAGATGTCTTGAGTAGGAAATCTTCAAATCGGACTTTGCAATGCTCACTGCTCAGCTGTATTTCTTGTAATAATTAAAAAGCTTGGTCCTAAAAGTAGTTTGATAAGGAGATGTGGCACTTTTTAGTCAATTAACAATTAGACCCACTTTACTAGACCGAGTTAAGGTTGCACAGTTGAATGACTTGAGTATCAGAGGATTGAGAAAGAGTTGGAAAGAGGTACTATTTAGGATTTCACAATTGACACAGAAGAAGTGCTTAGATTCAATGGTCGATTATTTGTCCCTCTTGTAGATGATTTGAAGAGAGAGATTCTGATTGAGGCTCATAACTTAAGGTATAGTATCCACTCAGGTAGCACTAGATGTATAGAAACCTGTGAGAGCATTTTTGGCGAAGTGTTATGAAGAAAGTATTGTAAAGCATGTAGCATAGTGTCTTACATGTCAGTAGGTAAAATTTGAGCACCAAAGACCAGCATGGAAACTTCAACCATTATCAATACCAGAGTGGAAGTGGGAGTAGATCGCAGTGGATTTTATTTTTGGGTTACCATAGACTCGTGCTGGACATGATAGTTGAAAGATTGACTAAGCCTGCACACTTCATTGCCATTAAGATGACTTTCTCATTAGACAGATTGTCTCAATTATATATAAGAGAGAAAGTCAGATTGGATGGTGTACTAATGTCCATTGTGTTAGACCATGATCCACGTTTTGTGTCTAAGTTTTGTGGTAGTTTGCAAGCAGCTCTGGGGACACACTTGGGTCTTAGTTCGACTTAGCATCCACAAACCGATGTGTAATTAGAGAGGATCATTCACACATTGGAAGATATGCTAAGGTCCTGTCTATTAGAGTGGAAATGTAATTGGGTGAGCAATTGCCCTTAATAGAATTTGCTTATAATAATAGTTATCATTCAAGCTTGGGGGTGGCACTGGATGAGGCTCTGTATGGTAAGAAGTGTAGATCTCTAGTTTAAAGTTGGGGAAAGACAAATTTTGGGTCCTACTTTGGTAGAGGATGCAAGTCAAAAGATTGTTGTTATTCGCAAAAAACTTCTAGCTGCACAGATCGTCAAAAAACTTATGCTAATAACAGAAGAAGAGATTTAGAGTTTCAGGTTGGTGAGAAAGTATTTCTGAGGATATCACCTTGGAAAGGGGTAATTAGATTTAAGAAGAAAAGAAAGTTGAGCCCAAGTTTCACCCGAACATTTGAGATTTTAGAAAAAAATTGGAGCAGTGACATATTGAGTAGCCTTCCCACCTAAGTTTGCTAGAGCACATAAAGTTTTTCATATATCAGTGCTTAGAAAATATATGCGTACGATCAAGGTTGACTTATCTTGTGAGTAATCAGCTGTACAGGTTTTGGATACTAGAGAAAAGATGTTTCGTAATAAGGTAATTTGGTTCGTTAAAGTTCAATGGCATAACCACGCAGTTGGAGACGAAACATGGGAACGTGAGGAGGAAATAATAGAGAAGCATCCAAATTTATTCACATAATACTTGAGGTAAGTTTCGAGGACGAAACACTTTTAACGGGGGAAGAGTGTTACCACCTAGAAATAAAATTTTTATTTGATTTATTTAATTAATTATTTTCATTAAGTTTTATATTTTTTAAATTTCAATTAGCTAAATCATTTAGGAATTATTTAATCTATTCATTTCTTAATTTTTGGGTAAGTGTGGATCATCGGATATTTTAAAAGATTTTTTAATGGGTTATGATTAGAAGTTAACCGTAATTTAGGTGGACATGATTACAATTAATTAAGAGGTTGCATTTATACATAGGATTTTCAGTTAAGGTTTTATGATATTCTATATGAAAGATAAAGAGAAGAGAAAAGGCCAGAGTAGAAATTCCAATTCCATAAGTTAGTTTAATTAATTTTTTTTAACCTTCATGATTCGTGTCTGATAATAGAAATTTTTTTTATGCATAGTACGAGTGACGCGGTGTGATGGAGATAGAGCATTAAAGTGATTGTGTGTGTGCGTGTGTGTGTATGTACATGACACACAAAACCTTTGATGGAAAGTAATTTTGATTGGGACATGATGGAAAGATTGAGGAGTTAATTTGTGAGAGTGTACATATATATACACGAGGCACAGAATGTTAGATCGAGAAAAAAAAAAAATTTATATAATCTAACTTGTTCTTGCACAGCACTGAATTCCCTAAGAGAAAGTGTTATTAAAGTTATATAGATTGTTTTGGCTCCATTTATTGCCAGATTGTGTATTGGATGATTAGAATGGGTTATTTTAATTTGGGAGTAAAGAGTTTATATTTAACAATAGATATATGTGCATTCAGGATCGTGATAAATTACCCTGATTGTTTTTATAATTACATCTTTGGACATTTCGCACTAATTCTCTTTGCTTTTGAGTAGTATTTCTTATTACTTCATGTGTTTTGTTATAATTTTAGTTTTACTCATTGAAACTCATCTTTTATGGCAAAAAATGGAGCAAAAAGCTAGGAAAATATCGGGAGTAATCATAAAGGAGATTAAGGGTTCAGATGAGCAGTTGAAGAATGACAAAAAGAGCGACTTGGACCTAGTGTTTGGACGCGTTTAGATGCCAACTTCCAGTACCCTAAAAAACCCAAAAGACTGACACAGAAGAGGACCCTACCACCTTCAAACTTCCAGACACTAGGCCTTTTTTTAAGGTTTTTCGGGCTTTTCTATATATACCTATGTTATATTTAACTTTTACATAACTGTAGGGTCCTCTTATACCAAGTTGTCACGCCCTGAATTTTACAGCTTGAGTACATGAGTCAATAATACATAATATACCATTTAACAACTTCCTTTGTCCCACATCAAAACCATACTCACATACTATGGAACAATGAAAGGAATAAAAAGTAAAAACTTATACTTTAAATTTAAACAATTGCCTTAGTCAAACCAACTAGGTGACAAAACTCCAAAACAAAAGTATCAGTCTTCAAGATCAAGTTCTGATAAGACAGTGTATTTTCGAATCTACATGTAGTGCAAGATGCTGGGTAGCATGGAACCATTGGTAATTAATCCATCTATAAAATATTTAATAATTACCTCACAGACAGAGGCTTACAAAAAAAAATACTAATTTTAATGTAATTAAACAATTCTCTAAAGAAATTCTAATGTAATTAAACAAAAATAAATAAATAAATACTAATTTCCATATTAAGCAGGCCCAGCGCGTGACTCAAATTCATTACCTGCATCACAAGCTGTAAGTGTATGAGCTCTAATACCACATGTGCTCGGAACCCTAATAATATATAAATGCAATAATGTCCTAGCATGCTACCAAGTGAAACATCTTTGCACAAATAGCAATCTCAAATAAGAAATTAAATTTATTAATTAATTTCTCTTTTTTATAATTTAATCGTATATTAACATCACGTAACACATCAAAAAAAAAACAACAACAACTTGACTTTAAGGTACTTTTGCTCAATTGTCTCATGGAAATAAGACCCAACCAATATATACCATTCTTCAGTGTCTGCTTAGTTATCCTTTGGAAACAGGATCTAACCAATATACACCACTCTTCGGTGTCTTGCTCCTAGACCGAAGCCAAAGGAATATAATATGCCATCCTTAGGCATCTGCTCGTTCGTGGGTTATTAGCCTACAGGACTCAATAACCACCCTAGTGCGGGTTTTAAGACTTTCAAACATTGGGTACATATACCCGATATTTTCAGTACCCTTCAACCCAAACAAATCATAATATCCATTTTTACTTAAATTTATAAATAAATAAATCTCTTTTTTATTGTTAGTAATGAAAATATTAAATATCTATAATATTAAATATATAATAGAAAGACATTTAATCATCACAAAGGGCATTCCAGTAAACCAACAGTACATTAGATAATTTTTTTTTTCCATTACGATTTCACGCGTCATGTAAGGATAAAAAAAAAAAAAAAAACAAACCATTAATACCTGTAAATTCATTAACATGCTGTACACAATTTAGATTATAAAATATATATAAATATGATTTCAAAAAGAGACAAACTGCTACTAGTAAAAACCGGATTCGCATACGGACACATATACATATTTATATATATATTTACAAACTTTACACAGAATTCCACCCCTTACCTGAATATTAGTTGGTGCACCAGAACTTCACTGCCGCCATATCCTTTTCCTTCTCTATCTTTCACCAGAGGTTTTTTTAGACGTTATATATATAGTAACTGAAGATACAAATAACCCTAACAAAATTTTGATTAATTACATACCTTCTCCTATGCTTTAAGAAAATTATATATTTTTCTAAAAAATTTAAAACATTTCAAAAGTCACCAAAATTTAGTCCTTTAAATGCAAAAAAATATTAAATAGCAAAAATTTTAAATCAATAAATTTTAAATAACGAACTAATTTTGCTGATTAATAAAATATAAATTAAATTATACCAAATTCGGGTCATTACATCCTACTCCCCTTACAAAAATTTCATACTTGAAATTTAAGAGGTAGATTAAAGAGAAAAACAAAGGGAAAAGTAAGATTTCAAGGGAACAAGTCAGGATACCTACTCCGCATCTTTAACTCTCATTCCGACGTCGACTCCTCAACACCATGGTGCTTCCACAACACCTTAATCAAAGGATTATTCTTCCCTCGAAGTATTTGCTCTTGAGTCAACCTCGAGCTCAGTCCAACGCAATACATGCGACGAGTCCGGGTTATACATCCGAAGATGGACACATAGAACACCTCATGCAGACCTGAAAGTTACGATGGCAAAGCAAGATGGTATGCCACTTCTCCAACCCTAGCTAAAACCTCAAATGGCCAACTATATCTTGGGAACAACTCCCCTATTCACCCAAAACAAAGCTAAACCTTTCATGGTGAAACCTTCAAGAACACATAGTCTACCAGCTCAAACTCCAATGGCCTCTGTGTTTTGTCAGCATAACTCTTTTGGCAGCCCTGTGCTATTTCGAGTCTTTATCAAATCATTTTGACTTCTCGGTCATTTCCTACACAAACTCAGGCCTAGTAATTGCAGTTTCTCCAATCTCGGCTTAACAAATAGAAGATCTACACAGCCTACCATACAAAGCTTCAAAAGGAGCTATCTCAATATTCGACTAGTAGCTATTGTTATACGCAAATTCAACCAGAGGAAGGTGTTTTTCCCAACTACCATGGAAATCAAGAACACATGCCTTGAGCATATCTTCCAAAGTCTGAATTGTGCGTTCTGACTGTCCAATGGTCTGAGAATGAAAAACGGTATTAAATAATAACTTAGTTCCTATGGCCACTTGGAAACTCTGCCAAAATCGAGAAGAAAAACGAGAGTCTCGGTCTGGACAATGGATATAGGAGCTCCACGAAGTCCCACGATTTCCTTATACACAGTTTAGCCAAGACATCCCAAATCGGAAAGTAGTGAGCTGACTTCGTCGACTATCATCCAAATAGTATCATGGCCATTGGGAGATCTTGGCAAGCCAGAACAAAGTCCGCTGACTGCCTCTAGAAATTGTGTCTAAAAATATCCCCCAATTGCAAGGCTATGCAGTTCCCTTTTTAACTCGATGAAAACAAGGTTGAATCCACAAGGAACCTATTGTTTTAATTTCTAAGTTTCCAATGATGAAGGTAAGTTACTACCTAGTTCAAAAGTAATGATTTCAAGTGTTTGGGAGTTCTGGATTGATTTTAAGTTATAAATAAAACTATAAATTTCTTAATTAAACTTACTCTAAGCATAAGATAAAAATTCAAATTTAAAGCAACCAATAACTAAAATCAAAGGACGTAATGTAATGAATGGATAAAGATCTTGATTCAACTTTCAATTCCGGGTGGATTGATTATTTTACAAAATGATGCGTTTTAAGACACAACTTAAGTTTCATTAAAGGAAAAATAGATCAGAAAGATATTTTTTGGGAAAGCTTATAAAATTTTCCCTAACTCAATTTTATATTCACGTTTAAGACTATAAAACTGGAAAATGTTCTTTAAATAGTATTAGGGTTTGGATTTAATGTATTCATCTAAAAAATATAAAAGAAACTTTGAGATTCAAAAATCCTTATCAGTGATTACAGAGAATATGATCAAGGGTTTTTGTTTTCGAATGGTTTTGAAATGAATGAAATTAAATCTAAAAAGTGTAGATCTTTTTGTGTACGCTTTCACACAACACACTTAGACCTACGAATGTCACAATGTTCATAATAATCCACCCTTCCTTGATTCGTTGAATCAATAACGAGGGTTTTAGCCTAACATGGAATTGAAAACAACACAAGTAATAAAAATAAAAACAAGATAAGAAATAGCATTCATTGAATTAAACTGAAATTTTAATTACCGTACTTCGAAACAATGCAAAAGATAAACAATATCGATAACGCTCTAATGAAAACTCCAAGAATATACAAGAACATCCTTTTAGTCAATGAAAAGAAGCTAAAAAAACTAATGAAAGCTCTGTAAAAGACTCTATATGATGGCTGGAATGAACTCCCAAAACATCTCCTAAAAGTTTCTATTAATAGAGCTCTTCGTAAAACCCTAAAAAATACAAAAGGGCACCCCAAAATATCCAGTGGTCTAGACCACCCGTGGCTAAGGTCCAGACCACAATGTGTTGATGGTCCTTGGACTTTACTGCAGTGGTCCGGAACGTTTGGGAGATGGTCTTGACCACAGTGTCTATTCTGACTTCCTGCTTTATTTTTCTCTCCTTATTTTTGCTCTAGTCCGAATCGGAGCTCTTTGTGTGGGCACGAAAAGCTCGTTGTTGTTATTTTTTTCATCTTCATCACTACTAATCAGGATTATTTCCTCTTCTTTCCTGAATTAAAGAGAATAAACCAAATAAGCAATAAAGATTAACAAAACTTGGAAATTTATTAAGTAATGTATGCTTCTAATACTAAGTTATGGAATTCATAAATACACTTTTCGAGTGTAATCGCACTCTCCAACTTTAACAATGCTTGTCCCTACCAATGACTTTACTAAAATAAATGTAAACTACCTATTTCTCTTTTTATCGGAAATACGGCTACACTTAGCTACATGTAGCAAGCCTTTTAAACCCCTAGGTTACCCTAATAGATGAGTGAAATCTCATGAGGGTTTATACTGAATCTGACAATCAAATTCTTAAACTAATTCAATTTGTGGTAATAATAATTCCAAAAACTTCTAATTCCAATTCATAAATTGGTTTTTAAATCTTACATAAATTGTTTTTCAAATGTACTTCCAGCTCACCTAACTTTTCAATCATTTTATCTTCAAGTATGTCAAGTATTGTCATTCAATCAACATAGTCGACAAATATACTCAAAGATCATGGTTTTGACTTCAACTCTCACCAGGATGTTCACTCTCAAATGAAATCACTCGAAAAAGTTACTCTTGTGGTTCATGCATGGATAAAATATCAAATAAGTGCATTGAACCCAAATCAAAAAGCGATTAAAAGAATTAAAACATTGAGTGTTGCATAGTTTCATGAATGGAATGTATTAATACATAAACAAGAAAACTACTATTAATCACATGAAATAGATCAATGCTCTTATAAGTGTCTTTCACCTAGAGTCCATTAGGTCTTCACTAGGTTGTAGCTTGGCCATGGGGTATTCGTTAGACAAACAAAGGATAGGAAAACTCAAAGTGCATGTCTAGGGATTATAATAATGCAATGAAGTACTCCCCAACTTTTCTCCTTTCAAGTTTTTGAATGCCAAACACTGAAGCTTTATTATCATTAATTTTTTTTTCACTCATAGGACTGATAATAATGAACTCATGAATCGTTATATCCCATTTTTTTTACGAGCTCACCCCTTTATACACCTTATTAAGTATCCCATGACATTCAAAGGCTAGTTTACCTATATATCTAAGGTTAAAGGGTTATAGTTGTGGCTAAAACAAGAAATTATACATAATATAAAATTTTATAAAGGCTCAAAAATGGCTCTAAAGGTAGTGTAATCAAAGAAAAGTTACATGCTTCCAAATATAAGAAAGATGACCTAACATCACTCTCCAGGTTCATAACACTTTGTCAGAAGCAACGATCCATACATGTAAATCAAAAATAGTATCTTGTGCATTTAATATCAAAGTAAAGTAATAGGATGAAGCTATTCAAGAAAAGTGAGACCGAGGAAATAATATAGATCATTAGTTATAAAACCCTCGAAAATAAAGATCAGGCTCAAAAGCTCACAAAATAAAGGGTGTTAAGTCTCCGCCTCCATCTTGGCATACTTGAATAACTACATCTTATGAATTCTAATCCTTGACATGCCTTTATTTCAATGATTTTAAGTGGTAATTCTTAAATACAGAAGAAAAATTTATACTCAATTTAAAATTTAGTTCTCTATTTCAAAATTGAATATCAGATCATCGATTACTTTCGTAACTACTACCACCATTGAATCAGAAAGTGACCCATTCATTAGTCATCAATAGTATGTAAGGGAACTCTATATATTATTAACCATCCCCTCCCCAACTTAAGAGACACATTATCCTCAATATGTGTGTCATGCAAAAGCAGAAATAGCATAAATGTATGTAAACAGTATCCTCCCAACTTAAAATGTAAGTGACTAATGTTGACAAAACAAATAATAAAAGAAATAAAAAAAAATTAACCTAAAAAGAGCAGAAAATTAAGAGAAAAGAAGTACCTCATGTCAACATCATACGAAGCTAAAACAACATTAATAGCAAAAATGGAAACATCAAATAATATATAGAGTGCGTAATAAGAATATCATCATAGTACTGCTAAACACGAGATAAAGAGTGGAATGAGAAAACAAATAACACAAAAAATAGATAAAAGAAGATAAAGAGATTAACTGGTAAGAATGAGTTATGAACTTAACATAAGACAATCAACAACATAATCATAACTCAAAACACAAGTACAATATAAAAGAATGACTAAATGACAGATACTTGCTAACTAACTACTATACATTTAATACAATAATTTTGATCAGAAATTAATCATATGGCGGGGGATTCAAAAGGTCCCACGATTCAACTAATCCCAGAAAATTTTCTAAATAAGGTTTGAGTCGGTGTCCATTTACCTTCAACAGCACCGTGCTCAAAAACATGTTTTACTATGAAGGGACCAATCCATTTAGATTATAGTTTTCCAGAAACAAGATGAAGCCATGAATAATAGAGGAGCACTTTTTGGCCCTCATGGACTGAACGACGAGCTATGTGCTGGTCATGGAGTCTCTTCCTTTTTTCTTTTGAGATTTTAGCATTTTCGTAAGCATTGTTCCATAATTCGTCCATTTATGCAATCTAAAGTTTACGATACAACCCGGCCTCGTCAATATTAACATTGAATTGTTTAATGGCCTAATACGCTTTATGTTCTAATTCAACGGGTAAATGACATGGCTATTAGTAAATCAAACGATATGGAGACATCCTTAGAGTTGTTTTGTAAGCGGTGCGATATGCCTATAGGGAGTCAATCAATCGTAATGACCAATTCTTACACTTTGGGCTAACCTTTTTTTCCAGGATTTGCTTGATTTCTCTATTTGTAAGTTCTACTTGGCCACTTGTTTGTGGATGATATAATGTGCCAACCTGGTGATCTATACCATATTTACGTAATAACATACCTACTAGCTATTGCAAAAATATTTTCCTCCATCAATTATAATTGCTCGTGACATTCCAAAGTGTGAGAATATATTCTCATGGAGAAATTTTAGCACAACTTTATGATCATTTGTTCCTGTGGCAATTGCTTCAACCCATTTAGAAACATAATCTATCCCTACCAAAATATATTCAAAACCAAAGGATATAGGAAAGAGGCCCATGAAGTCTATTCCCGAACAGTCAAATACTTCCAAAACTAGAATAAAGGAAATAGGCATCATGTTTCTACGGGTTAGACTCCCTAGCCGTTGACATCTATCACACGTGGTACAGAAGTGAAGAACATCCTTAAATAAAGTGGGCTAATAAAATCCACATTGTAAAATTTTGGAAGTTATTTTCTTTATGAAAAAATGGCCACCACAAGCTTGGAAATGGTAGAATTCGATTATGCCCTAGATTTGCCATTCAGGAACACAATGTCGAATTACCTGGCCAGGGCAATATTTAAATAAAAAAGGATCATCCCAAAAGAAAACTCGAACATTTCTCATAAATTTCTTTCTATCCTTAGTACTCAATTCTTCTGGGATTTTTTCAGTCACCAAATAGTTGGCAATGTCAGCAAACCATGGAGGCGTGAATGCTGTTATTGCAGTTACATTGAATAGTTGTTCATCCAACAAGCTATCATTTATTTGAATTCAATCTTTTAAGTAAGCTTCCATTAGTAGACGTGACAAGTGATCGGCTACCACATTCTCAATACCTTTTTTATCCCTAATTTTAGGGTCAAACTCTTGTAATAACAGAATCTAACCTATTAATCTTGGTTTTACTTCTAGCTTGGTCAACAGGCATTTTAACGCAGAATGGTCAGTATACACTATAACTATTGAACCAATGAGATAGGAGCAAAATTTTTCAAGGGCAAAAACAACTGTTAATATTTCGTTTTTAGTTGTCATGTAATTTTGTTGAGCATCATTTAGGGTTCTACTGGCATAATAAATAGCATGTGCCTTCTTGTCTTTTCTTTACCCTAACACAGCACCAATAGCATAGTCACTTGCATCGCATATAAGTTCAAAAGGAAGTGACTAGTTAGGAGATTGAAGGATAGGTGCTCTAGTTAAACAAGTTTTGAGTTTTTCAAAGACCTCTTGGTATTGTGGTGTCCATTCAAAAGATGCCTCTTCTGTTAATAAATGACACAAGGGTTTTGAAATTTCACTAAATGATTCAATGGAAATGCCGATAAAATCCAGCGTGGCCTAAGAATGAGTGAATATGCTTAGCAGATTGTAGAGTGGAAAGTTTCTGAATTAATTCTACCTTAGCTTGATCAACTTGGATGCCTTCTTTAGAAACAATATGACCTAAAACATGCCTTTAGTCACCATGAAATGGCATTTTTTCCAATTAAGTACCAGATTTTTCTCCTTACACTGAGTTAATATTAGATTAAGAATCTTTAAACAGTGCTCAAAGGAATCACCGTAAACAGAGAAATCATCCATAAAGACTTTCACGATTTCTTCGACCATTTCACTGAAAATGCTGATCATGTAGCATTGAAAGGTAGCAGGAGTGTTATAAAGACCAAAGGGCATTCTTTTATAAGAAAATGGGCCAAAATGACAAGTAAACATAGTTTTAGCTTAATCTTCTAAAGCAACATCGATTTGATTATAGCCTGAGTAACCGTCCAAGAAACAGTAATATGCACGCCCAACTACTCTTTCTAAAACTTGATCTAGAAATGGAAGAGGGAAATAGTCTTTCCTTGTTACAGCATTGAGCTTCCTATAATCAATGCATACGCTCCAACTAGTCTGAATTTGAGTTGGAATCAACTCATTATTCTAATTCTGAACAACAATAACACCTGATTTCTGAGGAACTACCTGTGTAGGGCTTACTCATTTAAAATCAGAGATTGGATATATAATTTCTATATCAAGTAATTTTAATACTTTAGCTCTTACTACTTCTTTCATGTTCGGATTGAGCTTCTTTTGCAATTGTCTAACTGGTTTAACATCCTCTTCTAAATAAATTCAATATGTATAGAGAAGTTGACTAATACCAGTTAAAGTCTGCTACTGACCAACCTAAAGCTTTCTTGTGACTCTGCAGAAGCTTAAATAGTTGACACTCTTGATCAAATGTTGATTTAGAGGTATGACTACTGGGTAGGTTTCATTTTCACCTAGAAATGCATACTTTAAGTTATTGGGAAGAGGTTACCTTTTAGATTGTGGCACTTTCAACTCAGAGGATTCAGTTTTATTTAACATTGGTCCCAATGGTTTAAAAGTTGGTGCCCATTTTCCCGCAGACACTATAGGACACACCTCCGACCAATCATAAATTGCTTTCACCTCTACTATCTAGGTTGGAAAAGTTAGATTCTTCTTACTAAACAAAAGGGCTCTCTCTAATGGATGCTCTAAGAATTCACGATCTACATAATCTTACACTATGGTTTCCATAAAATCTACCTCTTGCATATTAGGTTGTTCATTTGGCTGTTTACTCACATGGAAAATATTAGTCTCAAATTCAATATTTCCAAAAGACATTTTCATTGACCCATTCCTGCAATGGATAAGTGCATTTGAAGTAGCAAGGAATGGTCTGCCAAATATAACAGGTGTAGAATTTAGAGCAGAAACATTAGTTAAGGGTTGTGTATCCAATATGATGAAATCTATTGGGAAGTAAAGATGTTCTACCTGAACTAACACATTTTCAACTATTCCTCGTGGGACTCTGACAGACCTATCAGCAAGTTTGTAGTGTCACATGTGTGGGCTTTATTTCTCCCAAACCCAATTGTTCATAAATTGAGTATGGGAGTAAATTTACACTTACCCCTAAATCAAGCAGTGCTCGGTGAAGTATAGCACTAGCTTACTCAGTTAGAAAGACTCTCTTTCACTTTTACCCATTTTTTCACTGTGCCTAATTCCATTAAGAATTTGGCCTATGTAGGAATTGGCTTAATTACATCAATTAGAGATATATTGATTTTGATTTGCTTGAACACCTATAATATTTCTGCAACTTGAGCTTCTCTCTTTGATTTTAGGAATCTTTGAGGGAATGGTGGTTTAGGAACATATTCCCTTGAAGTAAACTCTACTTCTTTTTCACATTCTTTTTCCTTCCCTTTTCTATGTCTTTCTCCCGTGGTTTCTCATTCTCATTTAATATCACTTGATCTTCCATCTGTGTTCGATCTTCTACTGTCCGCTTAGATTCCAACTCTTTCCCAGGCTCATCCACCCTAAGATGAATGGTTTTGTCTATTACTTTAACATTCCTGAGCGTCGTGACAGCTTGAATATGTTCAAGATTATTTTGAGCATTGGAAGATCCTTCAACTCGATTTAATTGGGTAGATGGATTTGGATATGGTTAAGCAGGCAACTGACCTTTTTGCTAATTACTCAGTATTTGGGATATAAGAGTCGGTTGTCCTTTTATGTCATCCATTACTTGATTATTTTGGGCCCATAATGCAGATTGTGCAGGAATGAATTGCTAAAAAGTCTCTTCGATGGACCGTTTATTAGGAAGAATCTATCTATTTGGATAATGTCCCATGTTATGGGTAGGAATTTATGGAATAAGAGGAGGTGAAGCAGAATGAGACTGTTGAGATAGTGATGCTCCATCATTTCTCCACCCAAAATTAGGATGATTCCTCCCCCCTGGATTAAAGGTTTCAGAAAATGGATTTCCTCCTTGATTTTGTCCATGATATGGTGGACGGAATTGAATTATGGCATAAATGGGCGTTTCACTAGTTTGTTGGCTTTGAACCACCTCTCGACAGACTAGAATGGTTGGACAGTCGTCAGTCTTATGAGCTTGGCTATCACACACAAGGAAGTAGACACTTGCCACAGGTTCTTTAACAGTTCGCGTTTCCTTTTTTATTTTCAATTTCTCAATTTCTCGTGATAGCATCACTAGTTTTGCCTTTAGATCATCGGATTCACTCAACTGGTTTATCCCCTTGGCAGGTGTTGCAATAGCAAATTGGGAATTCTGGGATCCTGTAGTATCCCATATTTGTGTATTCTCAGCTAGGAATTCAAAATATTCATGTTTCTTCAGGAGTTTTATCGTAGAACTGACCATTGCATATTATTTTCACGAATTGTTTAAATTATGATGTTAAGGATATATAGAAGATACTAGCTAGATGCCAGACTTCAAATCCATGGCGTGGACAAAAATGTAAAAGTGTTTTGAATCTTTCCCAGCACTGGTAAAAGGTTTCACCAGTTTAAGGAGCAAAGTTCAAAATCTGGTGTTAAATAGCATCAGTTTTGTTTGGAGGGAAAATTTTCTTCAGAAATTTAGATTGCATTTCTTTCCATGAGTGAATAGAATTAGGTTGCAAAAGCTGAAACCATCTAGCAGCTTTATCCTTAAGGGTCCGATTGGATGGTTCTAAAATTTCAGGAGAATAAGTTTTAGAGGGGGTATTATTTGTAGAAGGTTAGCCTACATTGATGTGACGTTTATGGAGGGGGATAACTTTTGACTTGGTTTGGATGTTTTATAAATAAGAGGGGTGAATGATAGAAAAAGTAGTCAAATGACTCTTTTGCCCTTGTGGTGTCCCCAACTTTGTTACCTATTAAATTAAATATTAAATTACAAAAGCAACTCTATTTAATTATTTTCGGACAATTTGAAGTTGTATTATTTATTTCATCGAAAATTTAATTTTTTATAAATTTATTTAAAGAACTTTTTTTTTTAAATATGTACTTTTGAATAATTGGTTATTATCTAATTTTTTTTAATTATATTTATTTTGACTTGTTGGCTTATCTATTATTTTTTTACTAGCATTATATTTATTTTGATCAAATTAACAATACTGTTAACGAGGGCCAAAAAGGTCAAAAACAAGAGGCTTAAAAGGGGATAACTTTTAGTTGACCCTAGGGGTGCCCAACAATTATCCCCTAATGGGGGAAAGCTAAAGGGGGAGGGAAACTTAAGAGGGGGAAGAGGGGAGTAAAATTTTCCATCCAAGTAATGGCAAAAGTGTGGGACCCATACTTATGAGGGAGTAAAAGTTTTGGATGAGGTTTTTGGATGCATCCAATCGGGGTCTAAGAGAGAAAGGAAAAAGTTTTTGGAATAATAGATCTATGGGGTAGTTTCGATCTTTGAAAGTCATACAGATATTCCTAAACCTAGTTAAATGTTCATAAGGGTTTTCAGATTTCATACCATGAAAAGTTGGCGGAAGTTGGATCATCCCAGATTTGAAGGTTTTTAATTTTCAGACTATACAAGATTCTGGTGCATGTCTATCTTATTGGAGTATGTCCCTCATTGACCGTCTGGGAACAATGGGTTAACTATTTTCTGCCATTTCTATCGTAGGAGAAGAAACAGATGATATGGGAATTTCTACAAAGATATTTTTGATATTCAAATGAATATTGATGTTTTCAGGACGTATTAATCTACTGTCTTCCCCCACGATTCCAAGCACTCATAATCTGAATAAACAAAAGATGGAATTCTAGGAGATAAGAAGAAATCAAAAAGCTATTTTCAAAAGCTCTTTATGAAAATACTTTAATTCTCTATAGCAAATTTTTAAATTAAATTCTAAATTAATAAGATCTCTATGGAATTCCCTTATCTGCTCAAAAGTTTCGAAAAGCTCAAGTTGTACTTCTTCTTTTTGAATTTGGATTTCTGAAGATTTGATCTCTTTTCGCAGATTATAAATGCTTTTCTTGAGATCACTTTGTAAAAGAAACAAAAAAAAAAAAACTTAAAACAAAATATTTTTTTGTCAAGAAAAGGACAGTAAATAAAATTTAATCTGAAGCAACTCAAAAACTGATCTTAGGGTCCCTGGCAATGGCGTCAAAAACTTGACTGTCCCTAAATATTGCGTCTAAAAATACCCCCAAGTGCCACGATGTGCAATGTAGTTTTAACTCAAGGAGAACGAGATCGAATCCACAAAGAACCTACTATTTTAACTGCTAAGTTTTCAAAGATGAAAGCAATTTATTATCTAGTTCAAAAGTGATTTCAAGTGTTTGGAAGTTCTAGATTGATTTCAAATTATAAATAAAAGGGTAAATTTCTTAATTAAAGTTACTCTGAGCACAAGATAAAAATTCAGAATTTAAAGCAACCAATAACTAAAATCAAAGGATGTAATGTAAAGAATGGAAAAGAATGGATAAAGACCTTGATTTAACTTTCAATTCCAGGTGGATTGATTATTTTACAAAGCGATGTGTTCTAAACCACAATCTAAGTTTCACGTGAAGGAAAAAATAGATCGAAAAGATGTTTTTGTGAAAGCATATGAAAATTTCCCCAACTTAAGTTTATAATCATGTTTAGTATTTTAGAACCAGAAGATGTTCTTTAAATAATATTAGGGTTTAGATTTAATGTATTCATCTCAAAAATATAAAAGAAACTTTGAGATTCAAACATCCTTATCATTGATTACAAAGAATATGATCAAAGGTTTTTGTTTTTGAATGATTTTGAAACGAATAAAATTAATTCTGAAAAGTATAGATCTTTACGTGAACGTTTTCACACAACACACGTAGACCTACGCACATCATAATATTCATAATAATCCACATTTCCTTGATTCATTGAATCAAGAACAAGGGTTTTAGCCTAACATGGAATTGAAAACAACACAAGCAGTAAAAGTAAAAACAAGATAAGAAATAGCATTCATTGAATTAAACTAAAATTTTAATTACCATACTTTGAAACAACGTGAAAGATAAATAATGTCCAATGAAACCTCCGAGGATATGTAAGAACATTCTTTCAATCAATGAAAGGAAGCTAAAGAAACTAAAGAAAAAACTCTATAAAAGACTCTATATAACGACTGGAACGAACTTCCAAAACATCCCCCTAAAGGTTTTATTTATAATGCCCTTAACAAAACCCTAAAACAATACAAAATGATGCCCAAAGTACTAGTGGTCCGGACCATCCATTGTCCGAACCACAGTGTCTATTCTAACTTCCTACTTTGCTTTCTCTCCTTATTCTTGCTGTAGTCTCAATCGAGGCTCTTTGTGTGGCCACCAAAGGCTCGTTGTTATTATTTTTTTTATCTTCATCACTACTAATCACGATTATTTCTTTTTCTTTCCTAAATTAAAGAGAAGAAACCAAATAAGAGATAAAGATTAACAAAACTTGGAAATTCATTAAGTAATGCATGCTTCTAATACTAAGTTATGGAGTTCATAAATACATTTTTCAAGGGTAATCATCCATCGTAATGTTCTTTCATTTCCATTCTGACACTGGCAAAGGCTGTAAAATACCCGCTTACCTCTGATGCTCGGCTTTAACTTGCTGACGGGTAAGGCACCTGCTCACAAACACCGCCACATCTTTCTTCATGCCTACCCAAAAAAACATACCATGCATGTCGTGGTACATCTTCGTACCTTTGGGTTGTGTTGCAAATTTAGAGTGATAGAACTCCTTTAGAATCATATCTCGAACAGAAATTGGCACAACAAGTCTCCCCAAATACCCCAAACCATCATCATCACCAATTTCGCATCCTGGCATCTCATTAGAATTTAGCAGCTTAGCCCGAATAGCCTCAAATTCCATATCAATAACCTGAGCCTCATATGATTTAATAGAATTTGCTGAGTAGCTAAGGCACACAGAACAGCATGTTTCTCGCCTTCCTAAAACTTAAGATTGAACTCACCCAGGCTTCTCATCATCTCCCACTGTCATACGACAAGACCTGCTAAAGTGCCATGAGTCTTCCTACTGAGTGCATCAGTAACAACCTTTGCCTTACCAGGGTGATACTAGAGCTCAAAACCATAATCCTCCATATACTCCATCCATTTCCTCTGCCTCAGATTCATGTCCTTCTGAGTAAAAAGATATTTCAGGCCCTTATGATCAGAAAATACCTCAAATTTTCTCACCATACAAACAGTGTCTCTAGCTTTTCAAAGCCTAGATAACTATTGCCAATTCCAAATCATGCATCGAGTAATTATGTTCGTGATTCTTTAACTGTCTAGACCCACACGCTATTATTATATCATTCTGCATTAGCACACAGCCTAAACCTTCCCTAAATGCATTGCAATAAACTGAGTAATCCAATCCCCTCTCCAGGATCACAAGCACTGGTGCAGAAGTTAACCTCTTTTTCAGCTTCTGAAAAAACTACTCACACTTCTCATTCCAAACAAACTTGATCTCTTTTTGAGTCAGCCTACTCAACGGCCCAGCTAACCTCTAGAAGCCATGGAAAAATTGTTTGTAATACCCTACCAAATCTAGAAAACTCCTAATCTCAAAAACTATTCTCGATCTCGGCTAAACCATGGCTACTTCAACCTTAGACGGATCAATTATAACTCCTTTCCCAGAAACAACATGCCCAAGGAATTTCATCACTTTGAGCCAGAACTCACACTTGCTCAATTTAGTGTAGAGCTGGTGGTCTCTCAAGGTCTGAAGTACAACTCTCAGATGCTCATGATGTTCCTTCTCTAACCTAGAATAAACCAAAATATCATTAACAAACACGACTTCGGATTTGTCCAAGTATCTACTAAACACTGGGTTCATCAAGCCCATGAACACTGCAGGAGAATTGGTAAGTCCAAACGGTATCACTAAGAACTCATAATAGCCATACTAAGTTCTGAAAGCTGTCTTAGGAATATCCTCCTGCTTCAACCTCAACTGATGGTAATCATATCTCAAATCAATTCTTGAGAAAATGACTAAACCCTTCAGTTGATAAAACAGATCATCAATTCTTGGTAAAGGATACTGATTGTTGATCGTGACCTGATTCAGCCTCCAATAATCTATGCACAATCTGAGAGTTCCATCCTTTTTGGTAGCAAATGATGCTGGTGCACCCTAAAATGAAGTGCTAGGATGGATAAATCCTTTAGAACTCAACTCCTCTATCTAGGATTTTAACTCCACCAACTTTGTAGGTGCCAATCTATACGGGGCTATAGAAATAGGTTTCATGCCAAGAACCAAATCAATCCCAAATTCAACCTCTTGCTTAGGTGGTAATCCAGACATATCATCCGAAAACCCTCTTAGAAATTCACAAAGGACCCATGGTAACTTAACTGTGTCACGATCCTCATCTTCCAAGGTTATATAAGCAAACAAGCTGCATAAGTCAATTCATCCTTTTCCATCAAAAGAAGGCAATATATGAGGACTACAGTGATCACCAAAAAACTGTATTCGATCCCCTCAGGAGTAAATAGAGTCACCTAACCTTATAATAATCTATCATTGCCTGGCAGACTGATAATTAATTTGTATCGAGAATCACATCAAAGCTCCCCATGTCTAGCACAATCAAATCAAAAACTAACAAGTGATCATATCCCGAAGCGTCATCCTTGACAGTGATCTCACAACCCTTATAGACTCATTTCAACATAGAATTACACCCTATTGGTGTTTCAAGTTCTAGTTGTGGAATCAACTCATCCATAGATAATTTCAATGCAGACATAAATGGTGCGGTAATAAATGGGTAAGATGCTCCTATGCCTACAAGAACTATGGATTTAGTAGCATAGATGAGAAAAGTACCTCTAGTCATGATAGACTTATCTCATCTATCATTTTAGGCCACAGAGACAACTCTCCCCTAAGCTATCGCTGTCAGCGGCTACCCCCCTTTTGGCGATATTGGGATCCACCCTGAGCTTCCTAATACTGCTGAACCCCACCTAGAACACCCATTTGGTACTGCTATGCCCATCTTGAGTACTCCTCTGAAATAGAGTCTGCACTGATTGTGACCCTACTGGCCTGTTACTCTGTACTGACTGAGCTGGCTATGGAGGTCTTATAACTACCATTTTCTTGTCTCTGTAGGTAATGCCTCTGCACATGGCCCGGTTGGCAACAATTAAATCTTTACTTTAGCTTTTTTTTTATCTCACTAGCCCACCTTTGAAAGGGCAATTTAACTGGCGGTGTTTAGGTTGTCTGCACTTATGGCAAATGATAGGACTCTGTGTAGGAGCCCTTGTTGCTGCTGACTGACTTAGGGCTATCTCCCCTGCTGAAATTGCTGAGCCTGTACCCTATATATAATTTCTCTCTATCTTTTCATAGGTCTCTTATCTTGTTTTGAAGCCTTACCCTGTCTAGCTTCATTTTTTGCCCTGCCATCTGCTAAATTCTTCTCTGCTACCATTGTGTATCAACTAAAAATTCATATTCATTATGCCCCAATGGCACTATCCGATCCCTGACTACAGGTCTCAATCATTTCCCAAATCCTCTGCACTTGGTGTGTTCAGTAGACACCAACTCCTTATTATATTTAGCCAACGATGTAAACTTACACCCATAATCCAGCACAGACATCTGCGCTTGAGTCAAATTCGGGAACTTGGCAAGATTTGCATCTCTCAAAGACTATTGGAAAAAGTAATCTCTAAAACGCTCCTTGAAATCATCATAAGTAAGTGTAGATGTCCTACGAGACTCCTCCACAGTACTCCACCAATCCGCTGTAGTCCCCTCTAACTGAAACGTAGAAAGTAGAACTCTAGTCTTTTCTTCATTTAACTATATTACCTTGAATATCTTCTCATTCTTGTGTAAGAATTTCTCAACCTCTTTAGTGTTTGCTACACCAAAATAAGTGGGAGGCTTCATTCTCCTGAATTTCTCATTTGGAGCTATAGGCTAGCCTATCTGCATTCTCCCAACAAAGATTATAGCCATTTATTGTATCCACATCTGTGGGTCCACCATCCCTGGTTGCGGCACACTTGGTGCTTTAGATTGTACCTTTGCTCACATGAGGCGTCCTTACTGGAACCTCTAGTCCAACTCCTGCATAAGTCCCTTGTTCCTGTGACACACTTGCAGCAACAGAAACATCATTAATTGGAGCTTTATGGCCCTACGAAACCTGAATCCCTCGGCCTTGGCTCCTACCACATCCATGTCCATGGCCCCTACTTCTACCTCTGCGTCGGCCTCTACCTCTACCTATAGTGCTTGGAGTGACATGTGGCGGCATACTCTAAAAAAAATTTTCATAAGGGAATATACCAAAGTTAATTCCATAATAATCAGTGTTCGATAAAATCAAAATCACATATCATAACAAAACACGTTGTCGTATAATCGCATAACACCCAAAAAGTATAAGATCCACTCTACCTAGGTATTCTAAGCCTAAGCTCTGACAACAAGTTATGGAGGCAAAAGAAAAGAATTTTCTTATATACATATACATAAAAATATATAGGTACATACTTGGAGGAATGACTACGGTCATCTGATTGGTACCCACACGAGATAGGGATGCAATTGAGAGGAATCTAGGATTTGAGATTGGATTTAGGTTTTTAGGTTAAAGTGAGGAGGAGGGCATTTGCTAGGAAGCTCTGCTGAGAGAAGATTATGGACATAGTGCTGTTGCTGTTTGGATTTGATTACCCCAGAATCTCTAAATTCAAAACAGCGAACTTTTGTAATAATAGTAATTTTTTTTAAGCTTTTGTTTGGAGAGAAATGGCTCCTTCATCTCATGTTTCTAAAGGTTTCAGGTGGTGGAGTCCTAATAGCTGAGTGAAAGTTTCAAGAGTCAGATATTTAACCCATTTTATGGATTAGTTTAAAAGTTTCCTCTTTTGGGGATTAAAAAGTTTAGGAGCTCTATTGTAACTTTACTTAGCATTCATTGAGTAACATTGCCATTTTCTTATATTTAATTGTTTATAGATTTTATTTTTTACTTTTTTAAATAAGTAATTAATTTTATTTTGATAAAATATTTAATTTCATTAATTTTTTAAAAAACTTAATTGAATTTAATGAATTATAATTAATCTAATTAAATTAATAAAAACTATTTTTGTAAATAATATAGTTAAGTTATTTTATAATTTAATTATATTTAAGTCTTATAAATCAATTAATTATATTAATTATTAATTTACTTAATGAATTAGTTATATTATTTATTAAAAATAAGTTAGTAAAATATACTTGTCACGCCCCCAAAATCCCAAAATCCAGAGATCGGTGAGTTTAAATTGTAAAATTTAATATACTTGATTCATTACAATCTCACTATTTATTTTTTAAAGTCATTGACCATCCTATTTATTTATATGAATAACAATTATTTTTTTATTGATAAAATACATACTTCAATTAGATTAAAACCACATAATATATATTTCATGAACTTGCAACGTGATATTTTTATATACATTAACTTTTAAATTTATCACATCTAATTCCTAAAAGTCGCTCATATAACTGTGGAGTCTCAAACAGTTATGCCGGCCCTTCTAGATCTCGAGCTCTACACCTGTAATACAGTGTGTAGAAACGTGAGCACCAACCACTTGTGATCATGATATATAAAAATATATATTTTATAATGCATTTTATGAATCACTTAAAACAATGAATATAATAAGAAATCATTGAATATATCAACACATAGCATAATAAGAGAACATCAATTCATAACTTTTATATTTCTTGTCAATATTTCTTCATTTATTATCTTCTTTTCCCAAGGTGAGAAAAGATACTCTGCAAGACTGTCTTACAATCAAAGTGATAGCCTAAATCATCACCAGTTCATATGTATATATGGGGGCCGTGAAGCACCTATGCAGATTTAAGATCTTTTAACCTAAGGGTATCTCATGACCCTTCCTACTTTGTATAACATCCTTATTTTTTCCAAAATCAACATTTTTTTGGGTTTCACCCTTCTATTGTTAAAAGTTAGAAATAATTTTACGAGCTTTTACGATTCCATGTTTCCATTACCATTACAGTCAATTTATTTTTCGATTATTACCTATTTTGCAATGAACACAAAACATAACATAGCATATCTCAATACTGAATAGCAATTTTAAGAAACAAAAGTCAATCCAAATTTTAGTGCCATTGAAAATTCAGTTATAAAGCTCAATATTAATTTAATATTATATAAATTTTAACCAACATTTGTATCTCTATTAAATATTATATATATATAGATTTTTATTTTATAATATCTAAGAATGAAAAGAGTGTAAAACAGACCAATTCGAGAGAGTTACGGATACTAAGGAATAAAACAGCGTCAGCCTAAAACTTCTTTATTATTTATTTCTTTCCTCAAAGAAAAATTAGGGTTGGTTTAAAAACTTAAAATTTTCCTTTCAAAATATGCCAAAATTATTTTCATGGTCATTTTCTAATAAAGAAAACATTACAAAAAATAAAATAATACACTAATTCTTTATCTCGTTTTGAAGAAAAGATGAAGAAACCCCAAAATTTAAAATTTTGCTCTTTTATACCCCTCACCACGAGCAAAATCTCCATGATTCGACACCGCTACGATGATCTCGACGTCAAAAATACTAAAACCCTACTATTCCCAAATTTAAACCCTCAATTTCTCTTTCTTTTTTCTTTGCTTTCTTTTTTTTTTTTTTTTTCTCTACACAGTTTTTCACAGACCCCCAACATACACACGTGCGCGCGCGCGCGTACACACACATATATATATATATATAAGTCAATTTGGTGCCACGTAGAAGCACCTAGCCTATCCACGTGCCTAAGCTAAAATGATTATTCATCCAAGCTAATGCAGCTTGGGTCATTTGCTAGCAAACGCAGGGGATCAGGCGTGGCGCATCCATGTGTATGCATATATATCTTATATATCTTATATATGTGTGTGTATATATCAAAAATTTAAAAATTAAATATTAACAATTACGATCATTACAATACTTCATATAATTTAATTAATTATATTATTCATTAAAAATAATTACAATTTAGTAAAATATTTAAATGAAATAATTCATTTTAATATAATACAACAAAAATGGAACAAGTCTTAAAATCGACAAGATGTTTATAACAGGGAAAAAAAAAAACAATAGTGAAAATACTTTTTTCTGTTTATGTTTTTCTATTTTAATTTTTTTTAAAAAATAAAAACAAATTTAGCAAATACATTTTATTGTCTGTCTTTAAAAAATATATAAATATAAACATAAAAACAATAAATATAACGTTATCAAACGGAAACGTTATAAAGTCAGTTTGTGTCTTTACTAACTATTTTTTGTTTTTTTTTTCTTTTTTTAGCTTTTAGTTAGGAAATTAGTTTGTGTTTGTTTGCTTGCATGTGTGTTTTTTCCTAGGAGCTTATGTGAAAAAAGTTAATCTTTTTTTTTGTTTTAATGAGCTTTTAATGCAACTTTTTTTATTACTTATTTTGCCTTTGATGATTATCGAAGTGTGTTATTTTGTGTAAAACAAATGGATAGAATAGTCATTTCATATTAAAAGCCGAGTTTTTCTTTCTCTCTCTCTCTTTTTAAGGGCAAAACATTAACATACTTTTGAGTTAGTCTTTTTGGCCTTCATCTCAAATTATACCATTTTAAGGAAATGATAATATCAGAGTTATTTTTTTTATGACGAAAATATTCATTACATCATAGATACATATCATGTGCATTAATAATTATATATTACTATGCCTAAAACAAAATTTTCTCCAGTATTAACATATCCCATTATATTCATGTATGATTGTATGATAGCGCATTTTTAAATTTTGTGAAATATTTATTTATTTATATTCCTTAAATTACTTAATATACTTAAATTGTATAAATTACACTAAGCACTAATGTGTTTTACTCTCAATCTTATTTTGCTCTTGCACATTAAATTGAAAAACTTTATCCCTACATTTTTAATTCAATTTCATTTTACTTCTTTCATTAAAGTGATTGACTAAGAATGCCACACGTCTGATGTATACAATAATGTAGCATTTTTTTTATCACTTTTGTTTTTTTTTTTTTTTTTAATGATAACTAGCAAAAGGAATAAAGTAAAAGTAAGAGATATAACATTATGTGGAAGTAGAATTATATATCTCCTTTATCTACATTTTCTTCTTGCCATAATTCAAATGTTCAAAATTCTTCTCAATGAAAAGAATTATCTTCTGATTCTGATTTAGTATAATATACAATACGTACAGTTTACATTTCTTTTTTTGCCCTTAATAGAAAACATGATGATTTAATTTGGTGTTATGCAGGCAAATTTCTTCGTATGGGAGGCATATCCAATCATTTGCCTTCGTATGGGAGGCATATCCAATTATGATTTGTGCCCTAAAGTCTTTTGTTAGATGATGAATTGATTCTTTATTAATAAAGAATTCTTATTTACTGTATTTAGAATTTCTTTATTACTTATAGATGCATGTATTTCATATGATGCATGTAATCTTTGATCAATTAATGAACTTGATTCATGTGCATGAAAGTGTTTCATACACTAGAGATATGAATCTAAGTATTAATCAAACTAGATTTGTTCGTTGTCAATGATGAGATGGGGACATCACAATTGGAAGATAATAGCATTTCATATTTCTATATGATAGAATGATTTATTTCAATCGTTAGAGTAATGGACTTTGAATCTAAAGTGTTGGTGTAGAAGGCACTAAACAGGACAATAATAGGAAACGCATCTAAGCTATATTGTTTGAATTGATGTATTTCTTCTGTTCACTCTAAACTGTTGCTTTAAGTCCTAAGATAGTAATGGACACTATTTTATGTAACGATGACTTTAATTCATCAAGAGTTAGGTTGATTATGAATAGGCCAACACCTCAATATTTCGGGAAGTCATTGTATAAAACTAGTGAACATACACTATCAAGAAGGAATCCACAATCTAATTTGAGATAGAGATATTATCCATATTAAGAATATTAACTAATTATTAAACTCAAATCTGGTCAACTTAATAATATGTTATTAAGATGGTGACCAATACAAAATGATTAGAATAATAGTTCTTAGAATATGAAGGGAGGTATCAATTGGAATTGAATATCTTCTTAATTTTAATTGACTCAATATCTAATGGAGGGGCTTAATTGCAAACTTAATGAGTGAACAATATGCTTTTATGAAATTATTTCAATAAATTGGGTTTGGAGTTAAGCTATACCTTTTTAATAGAGTAAGGTATAATTATTAGGGAATGTATCTATAATTATGAGATAATTCTGGTAATTTCCTAATTAGCCAACTTAAGTTTGTTTGCACCGCGGTCCTTTGTTCTTCCTTATATAAAAGATCGGTCTGTTAGGTTGCCTATACAACCCTTGACATCAGAAAAAAACCTGAGAGAATCCTAATAGGAGAAAGAGCCAAAAATCTAAGTGTACTGACTGTCAGGAACCAAAGGGCGTCAAGGTATCAACATCAAATCAACAAACGACGAAAGATTAGAATCCTATTTATTAATTTAAATTTGTAATTGTATTTCAAACACAATTACACAAGGATTTTACAATCTCTCATGCATGATTGATCTAAATGAAATTCTTTTTGAAAATCTATGCCGTTGCACTCTTGATTCCAACATATCCTTGATGCTTTTTTCAATAAAATAAACTAAGCTTAGCTTACTTTATTTTGTGATTTCAAAGAAGAATAATTAATGCTGTGAATACTTAAGTGTTTAGTATAACAGAGATTAGGTTTATTGCAATATAAGGGCTCCATTTGGAGTCCCATATTTTTAAAAAAACTCTACGTTTCTAACTTCCTCCGATCAAATTTACCACATATTACTTATACATCACTTCAACAATTACTTTTGAATTTTTTAAAACTTTTCGAAACTTTAAAAACCCCAAGATATGGATAATATCGTTTAAAAGAGGTTAGATCAAGCTAGTTATACATCTTACCTCTTATTATTATAATCATTTCTATGTTAGGTTATTACCATAATATTTAGGGTATTATTAATTATTTCTTATTTTTAAAATTCACTAAATGATATTAAATGTTTTAATAATTAATATAGCAATTGTAAATGCAATGTTTTTCCGAATATATTCATTTAACTTGTTGGTTAATGGTTATATTTACATGTGGGGTTAATTACACTAATACCCTTCAACTATATCTCATTTTCAATTTACCCATTTCTCTATTAACTATTTCCTCTAAAAGAGTATCAGTGTAATTAATCCTAAATTAAATTCAAATTCAGAAAGTGCCTTCTTAAGCCATTTTACTACTAGAAATTTTATTGCTTGAATTTATTCCCACTACCTATCTCTCAGCCGGTCTTTGTATTTCCTTTCCCCTTTACTAGAGTTTACCTTCTAGTTTGAGACAAAAAATCTGTTGGTCTTTCTCAATATCGTTTTTCTTAACCATTTGGTTATCAATTCAATCATTTGTTAAATTCAGTATAAAGTTGACAATTATCTACGGTAACCTTTTTTGTTACTCAAAAATTAAGCCAAAACTTGCATGGTATTAAACTCAGTATAATGCTTTAAATATCACATATGAAAGTAATATTTTTAGTGAAGAAAAAGACAGCAGCAATAGTTATAGACAACTGTGATGGATCATTTTTCTAATGGAATGTATACATCGAGTCAACCTCAAGCTAATATTCGATTACTAGACATTCTTAGCTTGTTGAACTTGTTAACAGTTGTGTAATATCGAAATTCAAGCTATTGCAGCTAGGGGTGTTAAAAAAACTAACCCAAATTGACGTTATTGGTTAGTTTGAATGGTTGAGTGGTTCGGTTGGCAGTTGAAAATTCATGATTTTTTTAGTAGAATGGTTTGGGTGGCAGGTGATGATCCCCTCAATCCGACAAACCTTTTCATAAAGTGTAAAGGTATTTTTTTCATTTTCATATTATGTTAACTTTGGCCCAAATTTTAAATGTTTGCTATTAGTTTATGATATTTGATTGAAGATTTTTTGATTATTTTAATTTGTAATTTTTTTGGAGGTGAGTATTCTCTCCAACCCGCCAACCCAATCCTTGAACCCGACCAACCCAACTCGCTATTTGAAACCAGTTTGGTTTTAGGTCGGAAGATTTAACTTGAAAACCTTTTCGTAAAACAAATGTCGAACTAAGGTTTTGAAATCAAGTTCGAAGTCACTGGGACATTGAATCGGAGACTTAGAGTGCAAGAGGATCAACTTGAAACCAAGAAACCGACTCTAACACTGGTGATTCATTTTCTAAGGTTAAACCTAGATTCAACGAGTTTTACAATTGAATCGAAAATATATTACTTTAAAAACACATACTATTCATAGCTATCTAATCCTTTTCCATTACATTTGTAGGTTAAAACCAAGATAAATTTATCCTAGCATATTTGAATCGTAAACAAAACTACACGGAAAAAAACAAACATCCATTCTAAAGTTAAAATAGAAAAGAAGTGAAGACATAGTATATGCGAAGGTTGCAAAACACTTACAAAGCAAGTACGAAGAAGAACAGAAACAAAATACTTTCAATTGAAATTAGTGCAAAAGAAGTCACTTACACATAAACCCTAGGTGAGAGAATAGGATAAATCATTATACGAAAGTGTAATGAGACCCTACAACTGAAACGTAATATAAAGCTTCGAAGCAACGGACTTCAAATCGTAAACCCTAACTCTAACCCTACTGAAATAACATAATGTCAAAAAGCTCTCTAGAATGTCAGAAATTAGGCTTATTTATAGGCTTACAACGATTATGGGTTAAAAAGTAATTTTATATATTTAAATAATATCAAAAATCTACTGGACGAAGTCCACGGGCGCCCGATAACTTATTGATGTGTGCCCAAGGTATCTGCACACCCAAGTGTTTAACAAAAGTCCTGAAAGAGGAGCAGAGGAACCAGTTCTCAGTGGGCACCCAACAACAAACACAGACAAGTGCCCAAGAAGAAGAAATGTCGGGCGCCCAAGCCTCACGTATGCCCAACAGAAAGATCCTCGTGTGACCAATAGCAAGTCCTCTCACTTCTCTGCTAATTTTCTTCTTTAAGCTTCCAAATTGCCTTTCTTTGGGTGTTTTTATTCCATCCCCTACATAACACACAAAAACAATATGAATACTCAAAGCATGATAAGAAACGAATTTTACTTGAAAAAATATTTAAAAGAGAGTGTGAAATGTGATTAAAATCTACAATGGTTGCTAGCAATCAGACGTCATGGTTGTCTATAAGTAAGACAGATTGATGCAGCCTTAAAAACTATAGGCTATCCCAGTCCTAAACTATCTTGCTTCATCTACTATAATTGAGGCAAAAAAGATCTATCTATCTACACTTCTTACTTTAATCACCTAAGGGCTAACCTATACGCATACTCTACCTACCCTTTTCCTAGGCCTTGAGATCCTCTAAATCACACTATGGAAATTGGCTGGTCAAGTAAAACAATAAAGTTAGTCAACGTAATGCCATTGAAATTTCTAGAACACCTCCAATTGAACAAACAAGCAATCAAAGAGACGCAAAATTGATAACTAAGAAACCTTTACCAACTACTAAGGAAAAACTCCTAGTTTGATTTCAGAGACTAAACGATTTCCACTATAACATTAGATTACAAGATTTGACATAACTCTCTATAACTCATCGTACGAATTTGCTTAAACTCTTACTCAACTCCTCGATGCACCTAGACCAAGTGGAAGTACTTTCTGAGTTCTTATAAATTTCACATTTGAATCCTCCAAAACTTACAAAGCTCAAAAGTGAATAGAATAAAGAGAAAGACTTTAAGCTCTTTAAAAAATAACTCTTTCCTAAAATCTATAATATGCTCTCTCACTATTAATGTATTTTTACATTGAGTATAGACGCATATAAATAAACTCTATAAACCTAGACAAAACAAAAAACTAGGTCTTCCTTATAAATGTAGAATTCGTCATCAAGTTTTGTTCTTCCTTAAGATTTTTT
This sequence comes from Sideroxylon spinosum, assembly GCA_003260245.2. NCBI lineage: Eukaryota > Viridiplantae > Streptophyta > Magnoliopsida > Ericales > Sapotaceae > Sideroxylon > Sideroxylon spinosum. Next base: position 15,228,915 of record QLOD02000002.1, read on the forward strand.
CTTTCCCAAGTTTCCTTCTCCTTCAAGTTCTCTTCTTTCCAAAGTTTACTTCTTCCTCAAGTTTCTTTTTTTCCGAAGTTCTTTTTTTTTCTTTTTTAAGATTTTCCATTATAAGACTTTACTACCATCATTTGGGTTCTCAACATCAATCTCAGACCTCTCTCAAAACTTTGAGCATGCTTAGCTAGAGACAAGAAGTAGCACTCACACTCTAGCACAGGCATGTTACCCTACACCATTAGAAGAACTTATCCTGCTTCACATCCCTCAAGGATGCCTAAAGAAGTAATACATAAATAAGTCAGATAAATTGTTTTAAGTGAACTCAGTTGTTGGACCCCAGCTCACAATAGTACTCTACATACCTGCTGTTGAATCCACAAACTGAAATGCCATGGAAGAAACTCTTGATGCATCATTTGTAATGTGGAGGACCTTCAAGATCCTTTAACATTAGTCTAAGAAATTCTCTATCATCTCCATATCTGGAGAACCATCATAAGTTTAAGATTTCATCCTCTTGGACCATTCCACTAAAAAAGGAACACCCTATTGCTTACCTCGTACTTTGCCAACCAATATGACCAAAGTTTCCGCCATCTATTATATAAAATCACCTTGTCTCACCACTACAATTGGGTAAACCGATGGTGTCCCTGAATGCACCTCCTCAACTTGTTGTCCCATAAGGAGAGTCTCTACCTACTACCAGTTTGGGAACCCTACTCATGCATAATAGCTAGGGACACAGGAACTTCACCTCCTATAGCCTCTCGTTTATCTAGACTTCAACCTTTACCTCAACCTTCTACCACCTACTGTAGCTTGTAGGAATAACCTCACTATAAACAAACAAAAATTATATAGCCAAAAGCAATAATCTGTAGAAATACTCAAAACCATTTAAACTCAAAATTACACCAACAATCATGGAAACATGTAGGCACATCGCATATAAAAGAAAAAGACTTTACTGTTATTAAGTGTTGTGACCTAGGTTTGGTATCAATTTGTGATGCCTTAGATTCCTTGACCTAGGACAAAATCCGCTAATCATGTAATCACATCATTATGCCAGCACAATATAATACCTTTCAGAGCCAAATAACCCACTAGAGCAATAAAATAATAAATAAAGGAATTGAAACTTAAACTAAAAATATATAAGTACAACCAGCTTTGGTTATAAACCAGACAATCATACTCTAAAAGAATAATATAATAATATTAGGCTCAACCAACCTATACAACACAATCTAATAAAATGAATGTCAATTATACTCCTACCTCTACCCATTAAGGAAAATAAAATATACAAAATAATCTCATTGAAATACCTAAAACAATTATCATCATGGGAGAGCTACTGGCCTCTACTAGATGTCCTAATCTAGGAGTGAGCACAAAAACCTACAGTAAAATCTTTATGGGAGTTAGCACAACCACTTGTGCCCTCTATAAACAACAAAGCATAGAATGTATGTTGTACATGCGACTATATAAGCAATTAATATCATAACATCATCTCAACTAGACATATAACCATCAAACACTACAACCAGACTACAATCCATGAATCAAAACATAATATACTAAAAAATAATTGATACTAAGTAGGTTAGGTAATCTATCAAGTTGGTCCACTACCACATATCCTAACCGATGCCCATCCTAGGCCTACCTCATATGATCCTTGTCAATATGAGTAAATATGCAACTCTACGTCTACCATTAAGTTGAACTTATCATATGAATCAAGCTAAATAACAACTACCTCACTTTGTAGGTCACTAGCCAACCAGATGTAAGTGTCTTAACCTGCACAAATTTTAGAATTTGTAACCCTTAAGCATATTAATATCTATTATTTTCAGTACCCCTACACTTATAACACAAAATCAGTATATCATAAGTGTATCCATATAATTATATTTCATCATTATTAATCCATTATCTCTGCCTACCAACTATTGATAATGAATATACATCCGATAACATTACATAATCATCTAACCATACATGGAAAGTGATAGTATATCAAATTATATCATAAAAAATATTCCAAATGACAAGGTGTCCTACAGAAAAATCAAGCTTTATTGTGTTCATAGAGTCTAAACATAGCTAGTCGTGCACACTAGACGAACGCCAAATGTGCGAGACATCAATGATAAACAACATGCGCACATGAAAATTTCTCGTATACACATGGGCTAATAATTCTCCTTATCATGCACACAAGACAACATGTGGCATGAGCATAGAGATGATCAGAATGCAGGTGTGTGTACAAGCTTTAAACCCATCTACGGATGACAAAATTCTAGTAATGATGGTACATCTTACTTATTTGAGTTTTTTTAACCCATGTGTTAAATCAAACTTAAAAATAATGAGTTCTCATGCAATAACAAGTGAAATCATGCTATAAATCATCCTTAGCATGATTTATAAATCAATTTACAACATATTTCAATTATTAGATGAACTGAGTTCACATTTGATCATTTTCCTTATCTTTATATGCAACTACGTATATATACATACATGGATCCTAAATGCAACCACCCTTTCTAATAAAACCCACGACCCAATCATCCCATTAGTAATAACATTGATTATGCTTATAAAATGATGAATAAAACCATGTTCACACCTATTCTTTGTGTCATTAATCAATCAGAATCCCATGTTTTAAGTGAATGTTAGAACTAATTGTGGTTCTAATATGTTTTGTCGGAATTTTAAAGTAATTTATGCTTTGAGGCACATTTCTTACTCGAAAAAGACATAAGCAAAACTGACCGATGGAATGCCATATGGGCGTATGGAGTAATGACCCCAGTCCGTGCACCTCTCTATGCATTAGGTTGAATGATGACACTCTTAAAGTGTAATTACATAGGTAGTAAAATAATAAAGTTAAATGGAAAATAAGGTTAAAATATTCATGACACCACTATAGATAAAAGCCTCTATAGAGAGATCCTAATACAAATAATAATTGATAAACAATCTGAGGCTATCTTTGTTAACTAAACAATTAGAAGATGAGGACTGTTACATGCGAATCATGATCAAACAACCGATATGTGCATATCAATTCCATAAAATAGAAGTTTTCAAGCTAACAGACTCTATCTCTCTTCTCCCGTGAACCTCCTTGGAATACTTATAAATACCCTTCAATTGATGTGAGAAAAACACATACTTTACAGAGAGCCTCACACTTTCTGTAACTTTTGTTTTAGGGTTCTATTTTCAGAGCACTCCACAGAGCATCTCACACTCTTTGTTTACTTTTAGGACTTTATTTTCCAATTGTTTCTCAATTCTTTAGTTAGGTTTTAGATTTTTAATTTCTACTTTGATTCAGTTTTTAATTTGTTCTTTAAGTAGCAGTAGCAATAGCAGTAGCATTTCGATTTCATGTTTGTTTCCGACTCAATTCGATTTCCAGTAATAAAGTAAGTTCATTATTTAGTTTTAATTTCTGTTCTTTTTATTATTTTAATTCTTTTAATTCTACCATCAATGCTATGCTTTTATGTTTCGCTTTAATTTTCATAACATTAGGCTAGATCTGACTCTATTCCTATTGAGGATGAAAACTTAGGAATAAAGATTAAATCAGGTTATGTGCCATTTTATTTCATGGAAATATTTTAGGACTTTTTAAATCAATAGATTAAGTGACAATGTTTAAGTATTTGGAAACAATAAAATTGACTAAATTCCTAGTAATCACTAGTAATTTTAATGGGCTTGAATCTTTTTAGGAATGAAACTATTTAAACATTTGAAAAAATAATAGAATCGATCTGTTTGGTGATTCTATTGGATTTTAATTTCTGAAAATCAAACCACTTAATTTTATTGAGAAATGAACTTTAAAATCTAAATTTTCTGACTGCATAAATCCTCGAGTTGACTTATGTAATTGAGTTAAAAATTGTATCTCTATTTAATCATTATTTCCTAATTCTAATTCTAAAATAAGAACAGTTAACTTTGCCGTTACTTGTTTTTGATTAAATATTTGTATCATTTAATTCTTGCTAGTAAGCTATTTTAAAATTGCCATTTTTCTTTAGTAATTGCATGATTTATTTTTTACTTGGTTAATTATATTTTGTTAGCATTTAATTTTAGACCTTATTTTTAGTAGTTCTAAGTAATCCAATTTTCAATTAAATATAAATTTTTAATTATTATTATTATTATTTTAACAAAAATCTATTGACTCTCTCTGAATTCGACCTCATACTCATCGGGTTTTTAAACTATGACCGTACTCTCTTATACTTGGAGGTTAATTTTTAACTGCATAAGTCACCTGGTGCACATAGACCTCTTTTTTTTAGTAGAGACTGATGTTCTTTAGACACTTTCGTCAAGCACCTGGGGAAGCCAGCCAGGCACATGGAAGCCAATCCGAGGTGCACGGACAGCCTTGTGTGCACTTCTGCTACTCGGTTCGGGTGCACACATAAAGGGGGTTTCTTGGCTACTTCATCTGAGCGTTCATTAAACACCTTGAAGACATAGCCCCGAGTGCACGAAGGCTGGGTCGGGGGCTCTCGGCTTGTGCCACCAACTATCTCTTCACTTGCTTTTTGTCTGTGTGTGTGTTTTTTCCCCCTCTTTTACTCTTATAAATTGTTTATCTATATATAAGGCATGGGCTTCAAACATATGGAGTTTTTTTCCAATCAGTCATTAGCTGAGCTCTAATTACTCTTTCTCTCTTAGGGTTTCAAGCTTGGTTTCTTATATGTTTAGTTTTATAAAGCACTGTTCTGGTTCCATTTTCAACTTTGGTTGAAAACTTTTAATTACTAGTTAAGGGATTACTGTTTTTTCACTTGTTCAATTTATATTGTTTTTAGTGTGGTAATAGTGGGCTAAGTTCCCTTCTTTGTCTCAATTCATGAAGGTTGTGATTATGGTATGGTTTGTGACTGGCTCGCAATATCGCATTTGAATTAATCCCCATGTATAAGGGCATACGATATAATTTTACCTTGTGAGACATGATCGTATCCATAAGGAACTTATAGAAATGAACACTAAGGTTTTCTAACATGTACACATCATCTTTGGGTGGTCGGATGTCCTAAAACCAGCCATCTTTGGGCAATCGATTTTATCCCACTACTCTGGGTGGTTTAGTATTCTTAGTGCAATGCCTAACCTTGTTCGCTCTATCTCCTTTGTAATACATCGTATCTACTCACCATTTTCAAGCAATCAGGTGTCATGATCTCAACCAACTCTGTGCGGTCAACCTTTTCCCACAACTCCGGGTGGTCGAGTATTCTTAGTGTAATACCAAACCTTGTTTGCTCTCTCCTCCTCGTAATTCGTCAATTTGCTCACCATTTTCGACGGTCAAGTGTCATGAACCCAGCAATCTCCTAGTGATCAAGCTTTTTCCACGACTTTGGCTAGTCAAGTATTTTTAGCGCAATGTCTAACCTTGTTTGTTCTCTCTTTCTTGTAATTCATCGATCAACTCAACATCTTCGAGCAGTCGGGTGTTGTGAACCCAACCATCTTCGAGTGGTCAAGCTATTCCCATAACTCCAGATAGTCGAATATTCTCAGTGCAGTGCCGAATCTTGTTCACTCTCTCTTACATGCAATTCTTAGTGTAACAACAAACCTTGTCTTTCCTCTTCCATCTTTGCATACCATATATTCTATTTGGTTATTCTTCATTCTCCAATTTAAAAAATAATCATAATAGTGGCAATGAAATTTATTTAGGAACTCATCGTCAAATCTTCGACACCGTCAGCAACCACACGATTCTAGGTTTTGCACTCATGGCTTCTTTTGCTATCCAGTTCAGTTATTTTTTAGCAATCTCTTGTTCCAAACTTAAGTTGATTTATTACCTTGAATTGGAGGGAAGGTGTTAGAATATTCTGTATTAGGTTATGAAATATTATATATACATATATATACCTATATTAGAATATTTTAAATCTTAGTATTTAGTAAGTAGTTATCTTTATTTTGGTATGAAAATCGTTACCATACATACCTAACATTGTAATCCTATTTAAAGGCCTTTCCTTAACTTCTATAATATTATACATGACAAATGTAGAATTTATATTATCTCCCAAATTCTATTTCTTTTTTAATTTTATTTTTTTAATTTTTGAACACACCAAAATCGAATTTCCAAAACTTGATGGGACCAACCTCACCAGTTGGTTGTATAAATGCAATCATTTCATTAAATTTGATACTACACCTGAGCATTCGAAGGTAAGGGTTACATCAATTCACTTGGAATGAAGAGCATTGGAATGGCATCAGAGCTACTCTAACGCCAGAGGTGATCTATCTAAGGTAAGATGGGATGAATTTGTACAGGCTTTTAACATGCAGTTTAGAGAATCAATTTACATAAACCCAATGAGTGATCTGAAGAACTTGAGATAAACAAGTATAGTCCAAGATTATTTTGATACGTTTGATCACCTATTTGATAGAGTAGAATTACCAGAGGATAATATCATTAGTTTCTTCTTCATTGGGTTACATAAGGATATTAGTCTCTCCGTCAGAATGTTTAAATCCCTAAACCTGCAAACAACTTATTTATTAGCCAAATCATAAGAGGTTACTGTCATGACCTCTAAAAACCAGACATTCCTATTCGAAACCTCCCTCTGGTCCTCCCAAACTACTGTATAATCCACTCTTCCCTAGAACAAATTCGTCCAATATTACTACTACTACATAGCAATCCCATTCCAAGCACTCCACTACTCAAACTTAGTCCCAAGCTAAAACCCGTGCAAATCCAAAACCTCCAGATCCTAAGCCTGCTAATAAGAATAGAAGAAGTCTCACCAACAAAGAGATGGATGAGAGATGTGCAAAAAAACTTATGCTTCTAGTGTGATGATAAGTTTGTTCTTAGCCAAAAGCAAAAATAAAAGAAACATAGATATCTCACTAAGGTTCAAGATGAAGAGAACAATAGAGATAACCAATTTTCTGTGCAAGTAGAGGGTGTAATCCCTTAATTGTAAATCTATACAATCACTGGACTACCCAATTTTCAAATAATGAGATACGGGGCATAAGAAGATTTATATTCTAATAGACTCTAGAAGTACACAACTTCTTAGACCATAAGATAGCTAAGAAGTTGTGATGTGTAGTGGAGTCCATTCGTGTTGGGAGAGTATCTACAGCCAATGGGGCCTCCATCTCTTGTACAAATTTATGCCCCAGATTTTTTTGGATAATTAAATGAGATGAGCTTTTAACAAAGGCTATGATGGTAGCATTGGACAATTGTGACATGATCCTAGTGGTACAATTGTTGATCAATTTGGGGGATGTTGTGAGCAACTATCAAGAGCTGAAAATGAGTTTCTCTTTGAATGGAAAATATTACACTCCGCAAGGGGAAGGAAAAAAGCAAGAAGGTAACAGGTTTGACAAACTACTGTAGAAGGCAAGCCAGGTAGGAACAGTTTCGTACACTCTCTAGCTACCCCTATTGCTATGGTTCATCCTACCTTCCATGTGTCACGACTAGAAAGATACTTTACAAGTCACCCCTTCACTCCTTTACCTGCCTTTACTAATCACCTAACCACTTACCAACTATAAGCAATTTTGGACTGAAAGCTAGTTTAAAGAAGGAATTCGACTGCTGCTCAGGTACTTGTTTATTGGAAAGACCTTCCTCCATTTAAGGCCACTAAGGAATTTGCTTCACATATGAGAGCCCATTTCTCTTGGTTCTCCGTTGAGGACAAGGGTCTTTAAGGGGGGAGTGTTGCTATGGAATAATAAAGAATGGAAGCTGTTGCTGAGTTGATCAAGTAAATGGATTGAAGCCGGAAGATGAAGGAAGTTAAGCTGAAGAAATGACCCTATTGGAATGTTATAATTAGTTCTTATTCTTGTAAGTGTAACGTTGTCGTTTTGCTTAGTAGTTAGAATGTTAGTTTGTTATAATCCAGTATGTTAGTTTGCTATAATCGAGTCTCTTTTGATTGACACTTTCACCTCATTTGAATTTGACCCAAAAAAAAAAATCTGATTCGTTTAGTTTAAAAATCAAACACATACATAATTTTTTCTTTTTAATACGTGGGTTATTCGGATCCACTTGCACATACTTCGACTAATTGTGGGGTTTTGGAGTTAACGATCTAGTAAGCCCTTCATTTGCTTTGAGAAGAGTCGAACTAGCGACCACTAGAGAGCAAAAAGTATCCTCAACTCCCATATTTTATTTTAAATTTATCCTCTTCTTAATTTTAATACTTATCTTAATCTTAAATATTTTTAGAAATTAACTTAATTCATAGATAAATATGTATCTATGATGTATTTACTAAAAGAATTTATTTCAATGGACGCTATTTCCTTTTATTTTCACTAATGTAAAATATTCCACCCTCACCTTTAATTTTAAAAATGACTTACACAATTAGAAAATATATATAATAATTATTAACTCTAAATTAATTTTAACCATTGTCTCAATTTTTTGTTTGAAGAGCTGTACTGTCAAACAACTAAAAGAATTATCTTTAAAAACAAATTTAAAATATTTTATACTATACTAGAAATTTTAAAATATTTTATTTTCGCTTCAAGTTTTAGATGAATGAATTTACCACCAACTACTAATCGAAATATTTTCAATAACTTCACCTAAAAAATGATGTAACTGCTTTATCTTGACTAAGTTTATTAGGTATAGTTATTAATAAACAGATGAGTTATTTCTATTGTGACTTTTCTTTTTGTTTGTTTTATATGATTTTTTTATCAAATTTTTAATTTAAGCACGTTATTTATATTTATAAGAAACTTTTCAAATCCAAAATGTTAGTATATAAAAAGCTTTTAAAATTTTATAAAACACAATAGGCCCCCAAATAATTTGCTACAACCGTTGGTAGGATGTAATTAATTCACTTTTCTTCTTTGATTTTGTTGTTCAAAATTTGTTTCACTCTTTTTGTAATGATAATTCACAAATTAGAAGAAAAGAGGAAAATTCAAGAAGAAAAGCACTAGAACGGGAGAGGAGAAAAATCTGATTAAGAAAGGAGAAAACTTGAAGCGTGAATGAAAAACGTTTTTTGAGGGAATGACTTTAGGCAAATTCGTTTGTGGAACAAATGAATTTGTCTGAAATTTCCAACAAACTCGTATGTTAAATAAACGAGTTTGGATGAATTGAATTCGTTTGTATACCAAACAGTTTGGACTCACTTCAAAAATTAAATTTAAAATCACCACAAGTTTGTATATCTTGAATGTTTTTTGCCAACCGAAGTCCCCCCTCTCTCCGCTTTGTCGTTCCTACTAGAC
>QLOD02000002.1:15243277-15257659 GCA_003260245.2 Sideroxylon spinosum
ATGAACATTCTCTAACTGCCTGTCATATGGACTCGATACATCTTTATTACCAGAAACTTCAGCCGAAACAATCCTTGAACCGTCAAACATATCGAAATGCAAAAAATTTAAACACCGGGAAGTATTCAAGGGCTAAATAATGAGAATAATGCTTGTGGGAGAGATATGTCAATCCAAAACAGTTAAACCAATCAGCCAAAACCAGAATAGGAGCAAAATAGCACTACCAGAAATATATAGAAGCAAAAAAAAAGCCCTCCTCGGAGAAAAAAAATGTTCGTCGAAGCAAAGCAAAAAAAAAATAACCGTATGCGTGATGTGAACAGTACCCGTGGATGAACAGTGTCACATGAACAGTATCGTGTGAACAGTACCAACGATGAACAGTGCGCGATGAACAATACCATGATGAATAGTACGCAATGAACAATAAAATCAGCTAGGGCACAAGACCACCTACTCTGATACCATGTAAAGTTTAATTGAGGCAAAAAGAATAGGTTTTCTTCTCATTACATAAAATATATACAAAAGAAGAAAAGGAAAAATTACAATAGACCCCTAACTCCAAACTAATTACATGAAAGAATATAAATAACCTACTAATTATATATAAATTATAGTTACGCCCATAACTTAACAGAATGTGATGTCGTTAGAGGACCAAGTTAACTCACTGTCAAAAAAGATTGTGGAGAACTTGTGCAAAGTAGTACAAGAACGCGATCAATAAATAGAAACAATTATGAATAAGTTGAACAACACTGGAGAATCAAGCCAAATTGCTACTCCCCCAAAATTACAAGAACTAGCAAGATCATCCAGCAAGCAAGAAGAAACTCCAAAAAGCTTACCAGTTTCTGCTGATGGTTTCGTCCCTGTTGATCAGTTGAAGGAGTTCATCTTGGGCACCCTCAAAGACAAGAACGAGGAAATAACAAGATCTTCTCTCACATACACCAAGCCTTACACCCATCGAATTGATCAGGTGAAGATGCATGTTGGCTACCAACCCCTGAAATTCTAACAATTTGATGACAAAGGAAATCCAAAGCAACATATCGCTCATTTCGTGGAAACCTGCAGCAAGGCTGGAACTAATGAAGATCTTCTGGTCAAATAGTTTTTTCAAACTCTCAAGGGCAATGCATTTGATTGGTACTGCGATCTAGAGCCTATCACCATTGACAATTGGGATCAACTAGAGCAAGAATTTTGTTAACAGATTTTACAGCACCCGCCGTACGGTGAGTATGATTGAGCTCACCAATGTCCACCAGTGGAAAGAAGAACCTGTCCTCGACTTCATCAACAGATGGAGAAATCTGAGTCTCAACTACAAGGATAGGCTATTTGAAGCTTCAGCAATTGAGATGTGCATTCAGGGCATACATTGGAGGCTTCATTACATCCTTCAAGGTGTCAAGTCTAAAACTTTTCAAGAGTTAATTACTCGTGCTCATGACATGGGGCTTAGCATTGCAGCAAGTGGTAATCAAGGTCTACTAAATCAAGAGTCTCAGAAAAGAGGAAGTAAACCAGAAAATAGCAGTAAGAGGGGCAAGACTTTCTCTAAACCAACCAACAAAGAATCCATGTTTTGTTTCCACTACACCAGTGAAGATTTCTACATCTGCCAAAACTTCAAACAAACCTAAGAAGAAAGATACAAAGAAAGCTGAATCCAACCAATAAAGAGGATGGAAAAGACTTACGCTCGAGGAAATGTAAGCAAAGAAGTACCCATTTCCAGATTCTAAATTTCCTCGAATGCTCAAGGATTTGTTAAAACTAAAGCTCATCGAACTTCTAGAGATGAAGCGCCCTGAAGAAGTTGATAAAGTTAATGATCTATATTATTGCAAGTATCACTGATTAATCAGTCATTTTACTCAGCGATGTTTCATTCTCAAGAAAAAGATCATGCAGTTGGCAAGCCAAGGAAAGATCCTTCTAGAAGAAGAAAAAGAGGTTATGGCCACCAACCAAACTACTGCTATGATTGGATTTGTTGATCCTAAACTTGAAAGTTCGATTCCTAAGTTTGAAGTTCAATTTGGATCGTTTGATCCAACAAAAATATCCATATGTCAACTTAGTTCTTCTGCACAACCATTGATAAGTGAGAGTGCTGTAGAAGAAGCCATTGATTCAGCTAAAGAATCCATAGGATATTCATCACTCATAAAAGAAACAGCAAGTCAAAGTCACGCCGCCCTCAAATAATTCACTACAAGCAGAAATTCATAAGATCTAACAAAAGGAAGCAGTGGAGGAAAAACAAAGCCTAAAAACCATCAATTACAGTAGTTGAGACTCTTTTCAACCATAATGTACTCCCGTTACTTTATGGGAGTTCTTTCCAAAATCTTGGCAGAAAGTTGATCAATATGATCTTGAGACTATTGAATCCCACGTAGTAAACATAGGGGAATCAACGAAAGAAATAGTTGAATCGTCTTTAACACCAATGCAAATGCCAGAGGAACTTAAATTTGAAACCTACGGTGATACATCTATAGCTAGTATGAAGAACCTCAATTTCTCAGATGAAGATCTTTTACTTGGTTCAACACCACACAATCGTCCTCTTTTCATCTCTGGCTATACACGCGAGCAAAGATTGAAAAGAATATTTTTTGATGGTGGATCAGCAGTTAACATTTTTTTGATGGTGGATCAGCAGTTAACATTCTTCCTCTTCATGTGATGAAAGAATTAGGCATTGGAATGGATGAATTATCACATAGTCGCTTGCGATTCAATGTTTTAATCAAGGGGGCAGAGAGCGATTGGTGTAATCCGTCTCAGCTTCCTCGTTGATGACATGACATCAACTGCATTGTTTCACGTGATTGACGCATAACTTCATATAATATGTTATTGGGTTAACCTTGGATTCATGAGCATGGCGTGGATCCTTCTACTCGTCGTCAGTGCCTCAGGTATTGTCGTGACAGTGAAGTTAACAAGATTGTAACGGATGAGAAGCCATTCACTGAAGCTGAATCACACCTTGCTGATGCTAAATTCTACTTAGCACATACGGTGGTGGAAGAACTACAACCAATGAGTACTTCATCAACTTACAAGTTGCAACAAAGTGTTAATCTCCTAGACGACATGAATGGTAAGATTGCTGATGAAAAGAAGAAAATCAACAAACCTATCAAAAGTAACAATGAGAAGTGTGACATGAAAACCTCTGAGAATGCCACTCCAGTACTTCGGTATGCACCAAAGGCTCGAAAAGTTAATAACCAAGCCTTGGGTGGATTAACTCTTCCCATCACCAACATCAACCAAATGGAAGTGACTATGATAATTCCAGGATTTGTTCGATCGACACAAAGTCCCAAATTAGAGTATAGTGACCTTCCTTCAACTCGCACAAATAAGGGTTTTAATTTGAATGCATATAAACTCTTTACAAAAGCTGGACACAATCTAAAGAAGTCTTCTACCTTAGGAAAGCTACCACCGGAAGGTGATGGACTAAATGGACATGGACTAAGTGGATAAAAGATGCTAAGGCAACAAGGATATGTGGTACAGAATTCTCGGTCAGGCCTTGGCTTCAGTCCACCTGCTCCAACATGTATCTTCATAAAGAAATCAACCAACCATTTTATTACTGAGGAAGATGAATCACTAGTACCAGTCAAACCTTCTATCTTTGATCATTTGGAAAAAGTAAACACATAGACTTCGGTCTTTGATCGTTTAGAAGAAGAAAATCCGTAAATGTCAACTTCTCATTGCTTAGAGGACAGAAATCCAAGAGTATCAGTTTTTGACCGCTTAGGAAATATATAAGTTAAAAGACTCAGCTTTTAATCAATTAGAGGTAGAAAATTTTGCATTAAATGAAGTCATCGCATCTCCTATACCTAGAAAATCTATCAAGAGTAGATTGGGAATCTCTATAAAGACTATTGAGAAAAAAAATACTAATGTTATCTTAGAAGACCCTAAAAATCTCAGAAGTAACAAACCATCTCGCATGAAGCTACATACTGCTCTGATAGTGACAGCTGAGGAAGAATTAAAAGTTAAGCAACAAACAGTAGTAGTCACGAGACCTTCTGCTGAGATATCAATCGCCCTTTCTGATGAAGAAACATTGATTACTCACTTCACATCAATGCAAGTGTTGGAGAAATTCAAGTAGAAGATGAAGCTGAAGATGCTCCAGCAACACTTGAAGAATGTGTTAAATCTATTGTTGATGACTTGAAAGAAATCAATCATGGTACACCAGAAGACCCTTGACCTATTTACATAAGTGCTCTTCTAATCCCTAAAGAAGAAAAGGCTTACGTTAAGCTTCTCACAGAGTATAAGGATGTCTTCGCTTGGAGCTATAAAGATATGCCTGGGTTAAACACTAAAGTTATTGTCCATCATTTAATAGTAAAGCGGGGTGTGTGACCAATTAAACAAGCTCAGTGTCGATTCCGACCAGAATTAATTCCTTGGATTGAAGCCGAAGTCAATAAACTCATTGAGGCTGGATTTATTCGAGAAGTCAAATATCAAACTTAGATTTTGAGGATTGTCCATATCAAAAAGAAAAACAGACAAATTCGAGTATGTGTTAACTTTGGAGGCCTCAACCATGCTTTCCCAAAAGATGATTTTTCGCTCCCATTGACAAAACTCATGGTGGATGCTACTACTGGTCACAAGGCCTTATCCTTTATGGATGGGTCATCTGGCTATAATCAAATTCGCATGGCACCTCAAGATGAAGAGTTGACAGCTTTTTGTACACCCAAAAGCATATACTATTACAAAGTAATGCCATTTGGATTGAAAAATACAGGAGCCACTAAGCAAAGAGCGATGCAAAAGATCTTCGACGACATGCTTCACAAAAATATTAAATGCTACGTGGATGATCTTGTTATGAAGTCAAGAAGAGGGCAGATCATCTTCAAGATCTAAAAAACGTTTTTGACCCACGTCGATACCAGCTCAAGATGAATCCCTTAAAATACGCCTTTGGTGTTACCTCTGACAAATTCCTTACGTTCATTGTACGTCATCACGGTATTAAAATCGACCAAATAGAGATTTACACTATCTTGAAGATGCCTGAACCTTGAAATATTCATGAGCTTAAGAGTCTCCAATGGCGATTGGCTTATCTTCGATGGTTCATTTCAAATTTAGCTAGTTGTTGTCAACCATTCAGCCAACTAATGAAAAAAGGAGTTACGTACAAATGGGATGAAGCAGGCAGCAATGCCTTTAAAAGCATTAAAGGTTATTTGATAAAATCACCAGTATTAACTGCTCCTATTCCTGAGAAGCCATTGGTATTATACATTGTTGCACAAGAACGATCTGCTGGGGCTTTACTTGCTCAAGAAAATGAAAAGAAAAAAGAAAATGCCTTTTATTATCTTAGTAGAATGATGACCCCTAATGAGCTGAATTACTCACTAATTGAGAAGATATGTTTGGCCCTAGTGTTTGCAATTCAAAAGTTGTGACATTATTTTCATGCTCATACTGTTTATCTGATCTCTAAAGCTGATCCCGTCAAGTACATCATATCGAAACCAGTCTTATCTAATCGACTAGCAAGATGGTCTCTTCTTTTCCAAGAATTTGAGATTATTTACGTGCCTCAAAAGGCAGTTTAAGGGATAGGCCTTATCTAATTTCCTAGCTGATCACTCCATACCAGCCGATTGGGAGCTATCAGAAGAACTACCAGATGAAGATGTCGTTTATGTGGAAGTTCGATAACCTTAGAAGATGTATTTCGATGAAACTGCTCAACGCAATGGTGCAGGAGCTGGTATAGTGTTTCTAACTCCTGAAAGAGATGTTTTACCTTATACCTTCACTCTTACACAGCTTTGTTCAAACAATGAAGCTGAATATCAAGCACTCAAACTTAGGTTAAAAATGGTTGTTGACATAAAGCAGTTAAAACTCAATGCGTATGAAGATTTAAAATTGATAATCAATCAACTGCTGAACATTTATGAAGTAAGAACCTGAGCTTATTCCTTACTATGACTATGCAACTCGATTGATAAGATGGCTTGGCGGCGACACCATGGAACATGCGTCGAGAAAAGATAATAAACAGTCAGATTCTCTTACAATGCTTGCTTCAACACTTGCATCACTTGATCAAGAGACGCGAATCCCTTTGTCAAAAATAGGTCATTCCTCTGCTTTTCGATGATGAAGTTGATGATAAAAGAGATGTAAATGCAATATCGGTCTTTGAAATTGAAGACAATGATTGGTGTCAACTGCTTGTCGATTATCTACTCTATCAGAAGTTACCAAAGGATCCACGTAAAAGAACAAACATAAAACGTCGAGCTTCAAGATTTGTCTACTACAAAGATACACTCTATCACCTTCATTCGAAGGAATTTCCTCCGTTACCTAGGAAAGGTTGAAGCTACACAAGCCCTAGAAGAAGCTTACTCTATTATGTGTGGCACTCATCAATCTGGACCAAAACTACGTTTTGAATAAAAAGAATGGGACACTACTAGCCTACGATGGTAAAAGATTCTATGAAGTATGCTAAGAAATGTCAAGCTAGTCAATTCCAGGAAAACCTTAAACATCAACCGCCAGAACCGCTCCATCCAACTGTTGCATCTTAGACATTTGATGCATGGGGGCTAGAAGTAGTGGGGCCATTGCCTAAGTCTTATGCTGGTCATTTATATATTTTGGCAGCAATTGACTACTTCTCTAAGTCGGTTAAAGCTGTACCATTAAGAGAAGTTAAGAAAGAAAATGTCATGGATTTCATTCACACTAATATCATCTTTAGATATGGTGTGCCGCAATACATCATTACTAACAATGGAAAACCTTTCTACAACAGTTTGATGAACAAGTTATGTGAGAAATTCAACTTCAAACAACACAACTCTTCCATGTATAACGCACCTACAAACGGTCTTACTGAAGCATTCAACAAAACCTTTAGAAATCTATTGAAGAAAGTGGTTGCAAAGTCAAAGCGAAATTGGCACAAGAGAATCAGAGAAGCTCTTTGGGCTTATCGAATAACATATCAAACATCTACATGAACTACTCCTTATGCTTTGGTGTATGGTGTGAAAGCTATTCTTCTCCTTGAGCGTCAGATCCCATCATTGTGGATTGCTCTTCAAGAATGTCTCACTTAAGAAGCAAATGCTCGCCTACGACCAGAAGAATTAGAAGTGCTTGATGAGAAGAGGCTTGATGCACAGCAACGTTTAGAATGTTATCAAGCTCGTCTTCACAAAGCATTCAATAAAAGATTCGCCCTCAATCCTTTCAAAAAGAAGACTTAGTACTCACAATAAGAAGACCCATCATTACCATCGACCGTACTAGTAACAAATTCAACTCCAAGTGGGATGGTCCATATATCGTACAAGAAGTCTACTCAAATGGAGCATACAAGAGAGTTGCTGAATATGGTTTGAGAATCGGCCCCATAAATGGCAAGTTCTTGAAACACTACTATCCTTAAAAAATCATGTACTAATCCTGGCCCGCATGAGTATAAACTGTGAAAGACACAAAAAAAAAATTCATTCCTTTTTCTTATGAACTACGTTTGGCTTGCACCTCGAGTACGTAGGAAGTTTGAAATTATATTTCAAACTCAATCACCCATTCAAAAAATTCATTCATTCATTCCTTATTGTTATGAACTACGTTTGGCTTGATCCCATCTTGGGTACGTAGGCAATTTGAAATTATATTTCAAGCTCAATCATCCATTCAAAAAATAATAATCACAAAATGAATAATTTATTCCAAAAATAATAATAATAATAATAAAGGTCTCTACATTACATCAAAAAATAAATAAATAAATAAATAATAAATTAAGAAGAAAGCTTGAAATCTCTTAATTCATTAGGCCTTACCTCTAGCATTTGTTCCATATTCGCTAAGCACTTGACATCGTCATCACTTAGAACGGGCTTACTTTCAAAAGCAAAAATTTCTTCCTTGAGACTTGACACATTAGCTTGTAGCTTCGACAACTTTGATTTCTTCTTTGAAATCTATAACCTTGATTCTTCAATCTGAGTAATGAGAGTATTCAACTTTCCTTCCAGTTGCTCCTTTTCGAGTTCGAATGTCATAACTGTAGTCTTAAGAGCTTGCAAGTCCATGGTCTGTACATATTCCCTAGCTTCAACATTAGAGAGCTTATTCTTGGCCTTTGTCAATTGTTCATCATATAATTATTGAGACATTTTCTTTGTTAAAGAAGATTGGCTAGAATTGTAGAGTTGGAGATCAGGAAAAAGTCCCATAAATAAATTCTTTAGGGAAGACAAACCCAAGATATTAACTCTTTCCATCTCCTTGAGTACTTCTTCGACCCCCTCTTCAATTGTGTGAAAGTGAATCAAACTAGATCTATCGATCTTCTGAGATAACTCATTCCATAATAGTGTAAGGTAGGTACTTGACAATTAAAAATCAAGTCTTCCACCTTGAATATGGAAATGGTTGAAAAGGCAGGATCCATGGGTGTCACACAAGGTTATTGAATCACTTCCACAAAATCATCTTCAATAACATGATGAGATGTCATATTATCTGCAACCTTGGAAACTTCAAGTTGAGGAACTAATATATCGAATGAATTCAGTCCATCAATAGATTTTTTGTTCTCCTATAAAATCATGTCATTCACCTCAATAAGCTCATTATTGTTCTCCAACTACATGTAGAGACCTAAGTTAATAAAGGAATTATGAAAATATGTCTATATATATATATATATATGCATATGCTTACTTGATTCCCAAGCCTTCTAGAGGCAAATAAAGATTTGAGGCATTGGGGAATATGTCGTCCAAATCAAGGTAAATATCTTCCAATTCAAATGATGTGGTTCTCCTCTTCTAGCTTTTCCAATGGTGATCGCCTCCATTAGAGCTATGTTCATCATCAGGTGGTAATAATTTTTTTTTCTTGACTAATGATTCCCTGTTTGAGATCTTCGTGTCTCTCTTCACCGTCTCTTCAGGCACATTCTTTCCATTAATCTGTTTTTCTCTGGGGACTGCAGTACGTTAAGCAACTTCTCGTTTATCCTTCTTAAAGATTGCAATAGAAAGTTAACTTTTAGAAGTTTTATGATGAGGTTGGAACTTTTCTTATAATAATTACTTAAACATTTCGCTCACTACCCAACATAGTGTTTTGTAACAAAGCTTTTGGATGTATATGCAAGAATCACAAACTTAGCATTGGTGCCCAATAGAGTAAAAGATTGCCAAAGCTGAGCAATTTCTGCTACAGTTCCAGACCCCAAATCATTCTTCAACTTCCCAGGAATGCTTTGACAAAAATTAAATTTCCCGGAAAATCTTATGGGGCTATTAGACTCTACAATAAACTCATCTCCTCAACGAAAAGTCAAATAACTACAATGAATACTGATAATATAGTCATCCCAAGGGTTTGGTTGATTTCCAGTATCAACTAAATATGTATCCTTGATCTTACCCAAAAATAAAAGGGAAGAGTCAGAAATGCTGGCATTTCTAAGGAGAATTTAAGCCCCCGTATCATCAAAATACTTAGCCATTTTCTCAATAGAAAATTTCACCATTCGAGCCCCGCTTTATGGGCGAGAAGACGTGAAGTAACAGTCAAAATAATGACCGAGCCATCCATAAACATAATGAATTAGGAATATCACGTTACATCTACTGGGAAAATGAGAAGAAGAAATCTCTCCTAAGCCACTGCCAAAGAAAACTTCTCAAAATGACAAATCTACATAGCCAACAAGTTAAAAAGGCAGGCGGATAAGTCTTTCTCTAACATTTTCCTTGATCGCTAAATCATCAAAAGCTCCTTCTTCTTTCTCGGAATGCTGAACTAGCTCATTGATGATGCCCATAGGGTTATGGCGAATCCTTAGCTTGGTAGATCTCTTTTTCTTCACTCTTTCAGAAGGTTCCGCATATCTTTCGGGTCCTCTGAACCAAGAGTTGACCCAATCATAAATTTTAACTTCGCTATTCACACTCTTGTGGTAAAGCTTGTGGTAGGCTGAGAATAAATATTTATAGCTCGGGGGAAGAAATAATGTCTTATTCTTATCAAACCCCAACACTTCTCTTGTAGACGGGATAACTTCATCATAAATATCAAAGCCCAACACTTCTCTTGCAGACGGGATAACTTCATCATTAAATATTCCATGAATTGATAAGCCACCGATACTGTGCAAGTCCCATAAAGAGATGGATATTTGTCCCATTAGAATATGGAGAGTATTTGTTGACGAGCACCAAGATTCACAAAATGACTAAATAAGGTTCTCATTATGGTCATACGTGAACAAAGAAGCATAAACAGCATCATATATTCTTGCTTTTGTTAAAATTCTTTTATGATGACTAAGCACTTCCTTTTGCTATTCCCAGTATTTAGGAATATAGGCGAATTCACCAAAGTCAGGAAGAAAAGTATCCCAAGAAGTCTTTCCATTTTTAATACGATTGCCTAATAGTATAAAATGATCAGCATCATAATCTTTCAAATGAAGTGAGGATTGCAAGAATAATGCTTCTGAAGAAATAGAGGTTGAATTGCTTTGATCAAACAAGTCACTCCTCAAGGTAATATAACATCGTGTTAGGTGAGGTGAGTCAATGGAAGGGGACCAGCTGTGAGAAAAAATAGCCAATGATTGGGTTGAACACTGGTAAGTCTCAGACCGTTATGGGAGTACCATCTTCATTAGCGATAAAGACTGTGTTCTGACCGTGCAGTAAATAATCCTTGAAGGTAACCATGATCGATGATGAATTGTCTTTTGGCAATGAATTCTGCTGTAAAAATGAATAGTACTATCCAAGTAAGTTCCCAAGAAAGACTAGAATAGTCACACTGGTCCCACTTAAAACCAATCTCCTAGACAGAACCTAAGTAAGTTCCTAGGAAAGATTGGAGGGGTCACATTGGTCCCACTTAAAACGTAATCTCCTAAACAGAATCTACATAAGTTCCTAGGAAAGATTGTATGGCTCACACTAGTCCTACTTGAAACTCAATTTCAAAACCCAATCTCTTAGACAGAACAAGTAAGCTCCCAGAAAAGATTGGAGGGGTCACACTGGTCCAATTAAAACCCAATCTCCTAGACAGAGCCTTCTTAAACTTATACCATTCAAAGGCTATGACCGATGTAGGTGCGAATAGATGCTGGCATGAACAAACTTTCAACTCTGAGTGCTTGTTGAAGTCAAATTCAAAGGCTCTGAATGATGTAGACTTGAACTGCTAAAGTCTTCAAGTGGTAGAAGCCCGATGTAATGAAGTCTTTAGGATATAGAAGCCCAGAGTGATGAAGTCTTCTAGCAGTAAAAGCCCGGAGTACTGAAGTCTTCAAGAAGTAAAGGTTCAGAGTACTGAAGTCCTCAAATGGTAGAATCCCAGTGTGATGAAGTCTTCAGGAAGTAGAAGCCCGGAATGATGAAGTCTTCAAGAGGTAGAAGCCCGAAGTGCTAAAGTCTGTAGAAAGTAGAGGCCTGGAGTGATGAATTCTTGTAGCAGTAAAAGCTTGGAATGCTGAAGTCTTCAAGAAGTAGAAGCCCGGAATGATGAAGTCTTCAAGCAATAGAAGCCCGAAGTGATAAAGTCTTCAAGCATAAGCCTAAAATAGTGAAGTTTTCAAACGGTGAAGTCTTCAAGCAATAGAAGCCCAGAGTGATGAAGTCTTCAAATAATGAAAGCTGAAGTGATAAAGTCTTCAAGTAGTGAAAGCCTGAAGTAACGAAGTCTTCAAATAATTAAAAGCTCGAAGTGCTGAATTCTTCAAATAATAATAAGCTTGAATTGATGAAATCTTCAGATAATAGAAAGCTAGAACTGATAAATCTTCGATGAATAAAAGGCTCAATCATATATAACCTTGAATTTAGTTCTGAAGAAAGATTCAAAATTTTTTGTTCATATAAGCTCAAATAGGAGGAACTTTCAAACTGATGAAGTCAAAAGTCAGTAAGTTATGGAATTATAAAATTAAAATCTTTAATTTAAGGTACAAGATGCTAAGAAAAAAGAAGGTTAGCTATTAAAAAAAAAACCGTGTTTATGTGTATGGAGCCAATCAAATATGCACAAACATATACATATTAAATCATGATGAAAATCCCTTTGTATTATGTAATAAAGTATCTTCATGGAATTCGTTAGAAGAGATGACGTGGTTAGTTTTGATAAAAACAAATACGGTACCTAATGCAATAAAGATCGTTGGACTCAAATAATAGGAATCTTCTCTATTGCACTTAAAAGAAAAAATATATATATTGCTCTATCTCGCCAGCAAAAGAAGAATAAAATGCTTGCTTTCCACCTTACCGGAAACTATTTTGAAATTGAAGAAAATAATGGGTGCAGGGTTCTTTATATAGAGAAAACTTAAATCCTATTTCGGTTAGGATTTTGATTTAGAATTTCCATCTTCTAATAAAATACAAATTACTTAGAAGAAGTAATTTCTAAGAATCCAAGTTCTTTCAAGTCTAGAATTCCTAAACATGGATAACTTATAATTTAAGTTAATAGATCATTTGGTCAAATTTTATTCCAGGTCTAATTTGGAATTAAGAATAAATTTAATTTCTTTCATGAAAGTAAAATTTGATTCCAACTAAAATTTGGAATTCGAAATAAAAATAAAAATTCATTATTTTGATTCCAACTCGAATTTGGAATTTGAAATAAAGTAAATTTAATTCCTCTATTGAAAGCAAATTTTGGTTCCAACTCAAATTTGGAATTGTAAATAAAAATCAAATTCATTATTTTAATTTCTATATATAGAAATTGAAATATTTGAAATATGACTTGCAAAAAATTTTAAAATTTATCATTGTACAAGAACCCAAATCATTCCAGCTAGTGGCATCAAATTTTCAAAATTCGAGACTCACTCACTTTTCAACACTACTACAACGTGAATGTGATCAAGTCTCGAGGGGACATTTGTAGACACATAAATTTTGACCAATCAAAAATAGTCATGTATCAAATAAATTCACTATTAAATTGTCAAATTAAATCTTGCCACGTGTCTTGTGAGGTATTGGAACGAAATTACACAAGTGGATAAATGACAAGCAGCCACATGTAAAAGTGATGCATTCTAAAGATGACAAGACTCAACCAATCAAATTGAGCCATTTGTCAGCATGACTACTACTAAAGATAATTAATACTTATTAATATTTATCTCTTAGAAAATAAATAAATAAGAGATAATTATTTAATAAGTATGATATTATCCAAACTTCTTGATTTTATCTCTTATTGAATAAATAAAATAATAAGAGATAATTATTAAAGAATCATAATATTATCTTAACTCCTTGATATTATCATTTATTAAATAAAATAATAATGAGATAATTATCTTGATATGGTTAAATTCTACTGTGACTCTCTCCTCCACATCTATAAATAGGGGTCACCACCGAAGAGAAAAGAGGTATTCTTTTGCCTATAATGAGACTCTGCTGAATCAAGCTGCTAAAACCTCACAGATTCTCAGTCATCAATAACAAGTATCAAGAACACAAGTGCTGGTTCGAGATCAAGGTTCAAGTCCTCGCATCAATGCTTTGAAGAGAAGAACCAAAGGATTATTCTTTGATTAGAAATTTCAGAGATTGTATTCCATTTTTTCTCCATCAATAAAATTCAACTTGCTATTACAATTTCTTGTTTTATTTCCAAACACGAAATTTGTGTGTACAAACACATCTACAACTTCACCTCTATCACAAAACCCACATAAATACCATTGAAGCACTCCTGATTATCCATAAATTCACAACGTAATTAACTTCACTGATGCAATTATGCCTTCCAAAGCTCTATTCCAGCACCTTTAGAAGTAGACGCCATTGATGAAGAAGAAAAAAATGGAGACCCAGTTGCGTACCTGGGCTATATTGATCTGAAAATTGATCCGAAGAGCATTTCAGAGTGGGAATCAGGTTTCTGCTCGAGACCCATTCTCGCTATCAGAGGAAGAAGACTAGGATGCTTGTTAAGACAAATTGGGGGTCCCCTGGCCGGATAAATTTTGATTTTTCAAGTGAATTTATTGAGTTTTTAATTCTATTTTCTTTTCATGGCTCAGTTCCAAGCTTAAAAGGCGTTTACAAATGGTCCATTTGACAACACTATCGTTTTTCTATTGTTGTTTCTTTTTTTTATCATTTCTGTTTTATGTTTTCTGTTACTATTTATTTTTTCTGAATTAAAAATTGAAACAGCTTTTGGAAATGCAATTTCGTTTATAATTATTAATTTTTTATTTTCATAAAATATTTAATTTTATTAGTTTCTAAAAAT
>QLOD02000002.1:15302124-15313404 GCA_003260245.2 Sideroxylon spinosum
TCCAAATGAACATAACTCGATTTTAGAAAAAATTTTGTACCACAAATATTTTTTCCATTAGGTTTAGCAAATAATTTTGATCAAATTATTTACCAAATGGTTTTGTATAACATGTTTAGCAAACTTTTTTGCCTAATTTGATATACAAACCTTTTTACCACATTTGTGGCTATAAATAGATGGCTCATTTTCTTCATTTCTTCATCCTCAAACCAGCCCCCATTTCTTCCTCTTTTCTCCTTCATTTGGCTCTCTCTCATTCTTCTTTATGTTCGGCCATTAGGAGTTATTTCCAAGGAGTTTTGGAAAAATTCCAAACTCCACTTCTCTTCCTCTCCTAACAGAAAAAAAAGCCCCTCTCTTCTTCTTTTCCCAACCAAAAAAAACCCACATCCCTCTCTAAGAGCCGGCTCCTTTTGGTGTTTTCAAGAGTTTCTAGAAAGTATTTGATTTTCTCCTTTCAAAGCTTCAAAGATTCGGTATAATTCCCTTTCTCCAAATTGTCTTCTCACACTTTATTTATTTAAGTCATAAGGTTATCATGTTAGTATTTTCGAAATGAAAATGTTTTTCAAAGTTGAAATTTTCATTAAGCTATCAAGTTCATGTTTATAGTCAAGATGCTACCCAATCCAAGTCTTTCTATAAATTTCAAATCTCTCCACAAGCATAATACCATGTCATAAATACCATGTTTACCATGTTGTACCAAGTCATTATCAACTTACACCATGTCCACATATCATATTATGCTATGAGATAAAAGCATGTGAAGGAATCGTGGGAGGTCTCACCCAAAGATAGCTGTCCTTATGCTATGATTCCTCTATCAATCTAGAATATGGGAATGGCTTTGGATTGCTTTAAGCATTTAATCCCTGACTTTATTTTTCTCGTAGATGTATTTGTGAAAAGCATCTTATCAACATGATATTGTCATTTACACTTGATCATTTGCATGTCATTAAACTTTTAAGCTCATATGCATAGACTTGACTAAACCCTAGGGTTCATGCTTCAAGCCTATGTTTCATTCCTGATAGATATCTTATCATCCTCACCCGTGTGGAGTCTTTACTTCCAGTGACATTACCATTCTCACCCATGTCGAGTCTTTACTCCCAGTGACATTACCATTCTCACCTATGTTGGGTCTTTACTCCTGGTGTCATTACCATTCTCACCCTTGCGAGCCACTCCTGGTGATATTACCATTCCTTTCATTCCTGATAGATATCTTATCATCCTCACCCGTGTGAAGTCTTTACTCGTGGTGACATTACCATTCTCACCCATGTGGAGTCTTTACTCCCGGTGACATTATCATTCCCACTCTTATAAGGTCTTTTCTCTTGGTAACATTTACTCCTGGTGACATTACCATTCTCACCTGTGTGGGGCCTTTACTCCTGGTGACATTACCATTCCTCACCTATGTAGAGTCTTTACTCCTGGTGACATTACCATTCTCACCTGTGTGGGGCCTTTACTGCTGGTGACATTACCATTCCTCACCTATGTAGAGTCTTTACTTCTGGTAGCATTCCCATTCTCACACACTTTAAGTCTTTACTCCTGGTGACCTACCATTCCTCACAAGGTGGAGTCTTCATTCCTAGTGACATTATCATTCCTCACTCATGTGGAGCCTTTAAGCGTAGTGGCATTACTATTCTTTACCCATGTGGAGTCTTTACTCTTTGTGACATTACCATTCTCACTTGTGTGGAATCTTTACTTCTAGTGTCAAAATCGTTTCCACTTTTATGGAGTTTACACTCCTGATGTTTATTTCTTTCTATTCACCTATGCCTCAAGCATTTGCTCATTTAGTGAGCTACACTGACCTGATTGCTTAGCAGTGTACATAGGCAGCTTTAGCAAATAGCCCAAGTGCTGTCTCCATGGTTTCAATAGACCATTATTTATACCCTCATATTGGCTCTTTACATTCTCTTAACATTCGATGTAGTTTGGACCACTCTAAGGTCTGAACTACGATGATCAATTCCCTCTTAGGGGTTACGTACACAGCTTGGGTGCATCACCCAGGTCCAGTCACCATTATAACTCACTCATCATCTCATTTCAACTATCTTTTTTGTCATTACCACTTTCACCACCCTCATTAGGTCACCTAGACCTTCCAAGCATTTTATCTTATTGCACTTAACTTGATTTTGTTATTTGCAGAAATGAATAGATGTATGTTTAATAGAAGATTAGCCTTTAATTTGTATTTAGAGTCTATCTAGCATGTTGAACTCACTAGGAAACATCATTGCCAAATAGGCAAAAGCATCACTACAGTCACACACGAATAATAATTGGCTTGATTCTCATTTGAGATATGTAGGTAGTTTGATAAAGTATAGCCATCTCACATTTCATACATCATGTGCATTAGGAGTTTATATTGTTGAGATATTAGTAATCCAGATATTATTCGATGAGATTATGACTGTAAAAGAGAAAGGGGATATTGGATATCCTTAGGTTATCCAAGCGTAATCGGTTTCCAAGCATAGCAGAACCTCTTGACTCATTATCTTTGATTGAGTAGACAAGTTGAGAGTCACGATAAATGGGCTTTTTATCATGTTTTCAAGAAATCATAAGAGAAAAACATTTGTAAATGTAAAAACTCGAGTTTTTGAGCACACACAGTTTGAAAGTGTTGAGTGATGACTCATATCTTTTTGTAATCAAGGCCCTTTCAAAATAAAAATAAAAGTTTCTACATTTGGGCAACCTCGGACGCGCCAGTCCCAAAAAGGATAAGAGACGTACACCCTGGCCACAACTGGCACATAAACCCAGTTGAGATAGCTGGCAACTTCAATGGGGACTATCCTTTTCTGGGCTTGGCTTAAATTTCCTTTCATTACAGTCATAATCTCACCCCATAATCTCTGGTTTGCTTAAGTGGAGACATATAAACTCAATTTTTTAAAATACATAAATATTTTTTTTCAGTACATATTTAGTGTTTAAATGAATATTGTTGTGTACTAACATGTATAATATCTCATGAATAACATCTAATAGCATCAACGTGTATAAAGTGTTCTAATGAATATTGTTTTACATACTAACATGTATAAATTGAGTGTATGTATATATACTGATTTGTTTTTATAAGGTGCATAAATAAAATAAGGTAAAAAATTTTACTGCTTTTCACATACTACACTTCATTTAGCATACTCTACATCGCTTATTTTTCATGCTTTAGATAGTTGAGTTAAGTTAGTAGGTCCATCGAGGATGTGGTTGCGCATGAGTCAGCCTAATAGGAGTATCGAACCTCTTTGTAGCTGGATCACCAACCTGAGAAGGTTTTCTTCGGAGAACTGGAGGTTTGAAGATATGGTAGCCGTTAACCTTTCTAGGATGCATTACGTAAAGCTCTAAACCCCTCATGTCACAAATAGTAAAGTTATAAGTTAGAGCCTCATAGAACCCTATTACTAGGAAACACTGCAGAAGATCGGTGCTAACCGTTTTGCTCACTGTGTTTACATCTTCTCACTCTTTTCACCTTCGAAGAGGAAATTCATTGTTGTCCTTATAGGATTTTAAAGCCTAACCTTTGTCTAAAGGGATCAAAATCCCCAAAAAGACCATTCATATTATACCTATGTTTTATTCCTGATAGATATCTTATCATTCTCACTTGTGTGGAGTCTTTACTCATAGTGACATTACCATTCTCACTCATGTAGAGTCTTTATAGCCGGTGACATTACCATTCTCGCCCTTGTGGAGTCTTCACTCCTGATGACATTACCATTCCTCGCCCATGTGGAGTCTTCACTTCTAGTGACATTACCATTCCTTACTTGTGTGGAGTCTTCACTCATGATGACATTACCATTCCTCATCCATGTGGAGTCTTCATTGCTGGTGACATTACCATTCTCACCCATGTGAGGTCTTTACTCCTGGTGTTGATATTGCTTACACCTTCGTGGAGTTAACACTCCTGGTGTTTGTTTTTTTTCTACTCACCTATGCCTTAAGCATTTGCTTATTTATCGAGCTACGATGACCTCATCCCTTACTAGGGTGCGTAGGCAGCTGGAGTGAATAGCTCCAGTGTCGTTTCTAAGGTCTCTAGACTATTATTTATACCCTTATATGGGATCTTAGCATTTTCATAACATTTCACGTAGTTTGGACCACTCTAAGGTCCAAACTATGACGGCCTGATTCCCTCTCAGGGGGTATGTAGAGAGCTTGGGTGCATCACCTACGTCCGGTCACTAGTATAACTCACTCATCATCTCATATCTACTATCATTTTGGTCATTACCATATTCATCCCCCTCATTTGGTCACCTAGACCTTCTAAGCATTTTATCTTATTACGTCTAACTTGATTTTGTTAATTACAAAAATGGATATATGCATGTTTATTAGAAGATTAGCCTTTAATTTGTATTTAGAGTCTATCCAGCATGTAGAACCCTCTAGGAAACATCATTGCTAAATAGGAAAAAGCATAGCTACACTAACACACAAACTACAATTGACTTGATTCTCATTCAAGATATGTAGGAAACTTAATAAAGCATAGCGATCTCATATTTCATATATCATGTGCATTAGGAGTTTGTATTGTTGAGATATCTATAAA
Source organism: Sideroxylon spinosum (assembly GCA_003260245.2). Taxonomy (NCBI): domain Eukaryota; kingdom Viridiplantae; phylum Streptophyta; class Magnoliopsida; order Ericales; family Sapotaceae; genus Sideroxylon; species Sideroxylon spinosum. The sequence goes on from QLOD02000002.1 coordinate 15,306,764, forward strand.
CCATCTATTGTTCAATGAGATTATGATTGTAAAAAAGGGAAGGGATACTAGATATCCTTAGATAATCAGGCGTAATAGGTTTCCAAGCATAATAGAACCTTTAGACTCATTATCTTTGATTGTGCAGACTAGTTGAGAGTCACGATAAATGCGCCTTTATCATGTTTTCAAGAAATCATAAGATAAAGACATTTTTAAACATAAAATCTCGAGTTTCTCAACATACCCAGTTTGAAAGTGTTAAGTGGCAACTCCTATTTTTTGTAATCAAGGCCCTTTTAAAACAAAAATACAAGTTTTTACATATGGGCGACCTCAGACACACCGGTCGCAATAAAGATAAGAAATAAATAGGCTAGCTACTGATTACACTTGAAAAATGTTATTATGAACTCCATAACTTGTATTAGAAGCATGCATTACTTAATAAATTTTTGAGTTTTGTTAATCTTTATCACTTATTTAGCTTATTCTCTTTAATTCAGGAAAAAAGAGGAAATAATCATGATTAGTAGTGATGAAGATGAAGAAAATAAAAACAACGAACTTTCGATGCCCATTCAAAGAGCTTTGATTTCAGACTAGAGTACGAATAAGGAGAGAAAAGCAAAATAGGAAGTCAGGGTAAACACTATGGTCCCGACCATCTCCCAAACGATCCCGACCACTATAGTATAGTCTAAGGAATGTCAACACACTGTGGTCCGGACCATAACCGCGGGTGGTCCAAACCATTGGGTACTTTTCGGCACCGTTTTGTAATTTTTTAGGATTTTGTGAAAGGCTCTATAAATAGAACGTTTAGGGGGATATTTTAAGAGTTCATTCCAACCATCTTACAGAGTCTTTTATAGAGTTTTCATTAGTTTCTTTAGCTTCGTTTCTTTGTTTTAAAGAATGTTCTTGCGTATTCTTGGAGTTTTTGTTAGAGCATTGTTAACGTTGGTTACTTTTCTCATTGTTTCGAAGTACGGTATTTAAATTTTCTTTTAATTCAGTGAATGCTATTTCTTACCTTGTTCTTGTTTTTATTACCTGTGTTGTTTTCAATTCCATGTTAGGCTAAAACCCTCGTTCTTGATTTAACAAATCAAGGAAGGGTGGATTATTGTGAACTTTGTGATGTGCGTAGATCTACATCTAATGGGTGAAAATGTACACGTAAAGATCTACACTCTTTAGATTTGATTTCATTCATTTCAAAACCATTCGAAAACAAAAAAAAACCCTTAATCATATTCTCTATAATCCCTAATAAGGACTTTTTAATCTTAAAAACTTCTTCTATATTTTTGAGATGAATACATTAAATCTAAACCCTAATACTATTTACAGAACATCTTCTAGTTTTATAATTCTAAATGTGAATATAAAACTGAGTTTTGAAAAATTTTATATGCTTTCATAAAAACATCTTTCTGATCTAATTTTCCTTTACGTGAAACTTAGGTTGTGTCTTAAAACACATCACTTTGTGAAATAATTAATCCACCCGGAATTGAAAGTTGAATCAAGACCTTTATCCGTTAGTTGAATTACATCTTTTGATTTCAGTTATTTGTTGCTTTAAATTCTGAATTTTTATATTTTGGTTAGATTAAGTTTAATTCAGAAATTGCAATTATTTATAATTTGAAATCAATATTTTTAAACTAGGTAGTAAATTACTTTCATCTTTGGATACTTAGAAATTAAAATAGTAGGTTTCTTGTGGATTCAACCTCGTTCTCATCAAGTTAAAACTACATTACACACCCTTTCACTTGGGGGTATTTTATAGACGCAGCTTCTAGAAGTAGTCAGCTACAGCCTGGCGCGTGGACCCGGTCACGACAGCATGTGACTAATCATATTTCTTTGGAATTACTGTTATATACATATGATTAGAACTTGCTAAACACTCCAAAAATATATGAAGAAAATATAGGTTTTCTGGATCTTCTTATTCCTTTGTTTTTCAAAACCTTCAAAAACAATTAACCTCGACCATATTTTATAGAAATCACTGCTGACGTTTATTGATTAAAACTTTCTTAATATTTTGAAAGCTTATAACCTCGACCATATTTCACTGAAATCACTTATGATATTTTCTTGATTTAAACTTTCTTAACATTTTGAAATCGATGAAAAATTATTTGGAATAGATTCTTTGATAATGAAATCTTTCTTTCACATCTAACATGAGAGTAAGTTATCCACCCAGATTTGGTTGGATCAAGTTGCTTTATATTCATTCAAAACCCTAATTTCATTATTTGCTTTGCTTTAGTTTGCTTTGAATCTTTCCATCTTCAATACTTAGGTTAGAATTAGTTTCATTGCTTTTACTTGGATTTACCTTACTAGCATTTTTAGTTATTTGTTTATTAGTTAGTAAAACAACATTTCAAAACCAAAACCATTTTACATTTATTTTTTTTAAAGAGAACAGTAGGTTAGAAAAACTTAGAAACCTTAGGATTCAATCAAGTTCCCAATGGATATGATCTTGGTCTCACTAGGTAAAACTACACTGCACGCACTTATACTTAGGGGTTTATTTTAACTACACATTTGCATGGTAGTCAAGTTTTTAAAGCCGTTACCGAGGAATTTAGTTTTGATTCATTAGGGTAACTATAGGATATCCCTTTTCTAATTTCGAAAAAAAAAAAAAAGATTCTTTTTCCTCCTAGTGTCTAGACATTATTAGGATGCAATCATTGAGTAAGCTTTTTCCTTAGCTTATGAGCTCTTAGGAGTAGAGGAGAAGGCTAACTTAGGTGTTCCAACTTTGTAAACCCTATTTTTGAATCGTTTGACCCAGTAGTCCATCTTTCTTCTACTTCTTCATCATCTACTACATAAGAAATGGCTGGTTGAGTCAATGGAGGTGATAATTTACTTTCAAGAGCCAATGCAGATCAACCTCAAGCACTCCCTGTAAGTATGCGTGATTACACTTGAAAAGTGCAATTACTTACTCTATATTTTGATAATTTTAATGCAGTTACATGTTTAAATCCAAGGTTTTAATGTTAATTTGTATTTTATAAGTCTTATTTTTTTAATTATAGGGAAAAGGATGAAAACATTGAAGTTTTTCACATTGGAGATGGCTTAGAAGATGAAAAGGAAACTGTGGTTCAAGCCTCACCAAGGATGGTCTGGACCAGCCCAAAGACCTAGACTGAAGAAAAAAGAAATTGGGAGTAATAACCATTCTGTGGTATGGACCACTCCCCAGACGGTCTGGACCATCGAGAAAAATGACCATTCTGTGGTGCAGACCACTCCTCAGATGGTCTGGACCACCGAGACTTGACGGGCGCACGGTTTAATTGAATTTTAGGATTTTTGATGAACCATTTATAAATACCTTTGGATGGCTGACTGAGGGGGGATCCATCATTTTTATATTGCTTAAGACAACCTTTTTTAAGAGAGTTTTTATATCATTTTAGAGGTTTTTATAGATTCGTACGATGTGTTCCTATTTTTCGCAGCACTTCTTTTATCTTACACTTTTTCAGAGTTGATCTCCATGTAAGTTACTGTCGTTTAAGCATTTTAATATATGATTTTAGATTTCAATTAATAGATCAGATGATGATTTCTGTGTTTTTTGCTTTCGTTTCATCTAAAGTAATGTCAATATAGAAACCTTAGTTCTTGATTCAACGAATCAAGAAAGGGTAGTTCATGAAAATACTCTGGATATACGTAGACCCTACACATGGGTTTCGAAGGGACAAGCATAGGGATCTACTATTTTAAATCTATTTTAAAGTGTTTTGAAAACATTCGAAAACGAAAATCTTTAACCATATTCGTTGAAATCACTAGTATGGGTTTTCGATTATAACTATCTACATATTTTTGGACAGGATTATAAATAGGTTCTGAGTAAAACTCTGAATTCATTTTTTTGAAAAGCTTTCCAAAACAAAGATCTTTAACCATATTCGCTTGAAATCACTGGTTTTGGTTTTTGATTCAAGTATTCATAATAATTCTTAAACAAAGTCGAATTTCAGTTTTGAAAGTAAACGTCCCAGAGTAAAGTAATAAACTACCCAGACTTGCAAGTTGAATCAAGAACTTCTTCTTTATTGATTTCGCCATTCAAATCAGATTCTCATAGTAATTAATTAGATTAAGTTATTTTTACTTTATTATGATTTTAAAAGAAAATGGAAATATAATTGAATTGTTAAAGCTATTTCTTAAAGTTAATTTAATTATTAGTTTTAATTTTATTTGCTTTTATTTGCTTTATTTCTATTAAATCATAAAATTTAATTTCAATTGACTATCAAATTTTTTTACATTAAACCCTAAATTCCCTTCGTAACCTAAAAACTAAATAATATAAGCTCCCTGTGAATTTGTCCTTGGACCCACCGAGTTTAAAACTACGACTACCCTCTTGCACTTGAGAGCAAGAACCCAAACACATTTTAGGGTCAGTCATGTTTTTGGCACCGTTGTCGGGAAGCCAAAATTTAGTTTTAGGAAATTTTTTATTTTTTATTTCATTTAATTGAAACAAAAAAAAAAATACTTTGGGGATATTTAGAATTGAATGTTTTTAAGGTCGTGTAGAGTCTTAACGGAAAATACTGAACTAGAAGACACAACCTACCAACTTTCACACTCAAACTCTTACACAACCATTTCATTAGTTAATTCATCATCTTCTAATTGAATGGCGAGAGTAGATGGCAATGTTAGTATCTAGGGGGATAATGAAGATATTCCTGAACCTATACCAATGAGAAACCATCTGAACCCAACAAGGCAAACCACACCTTCGTGTATCATCTTACATCTGAATAGGGGGGATTTCATAGTTAGGCCTGGGATCATCTAACTTCTTCCTACATTCTACGGTCTAGATTCTGAGAATCCATACAACCATCTGAGAGAGTTTGAGGAAGTGAGTAACATATACATGGACCAAAATGCCAATGAGAATGTAGTGTGCCTCCAACTCTTTCCATTTTATCTTAAGGACAAGGCTAAATTTTGGCTCAATTCCCTTTGTCCTCGTTCCATTGGAACTTGGTATGAGATGCAAACTGAGTTTTTGAGAAAATACTTCCCAACCCAAAAGACTCAGTATTTTAGGAGACAGATAACTACCTTTTCCTCTAAACCTAATGAGAATTTCTGTCGTGCTTGGGAAAGATTTAAGGACCTTTTGATGTCCTGTCCTCACTATGGGTTTGATCCATGGAGACTTATGCGTATCTTCTATGAGTCTTTAACTTCCAGTCTTAAACAATTTGTACCAACCATGTGCAATGGTACCTTATTTGATAAGACTGCGGAGGATGCCATGGATTTCTTTGACATGGTGGCTGAAGAAATGATTGGGAAATTGGACTTCGATCTTCTTCTAAACATAAGAGCCCCACACCTAGTGGCCAATTAGAATTAAGCGAGAATGATGATTTGAGAGCTAGACTAGCTGCTTTGCAGAATAAGTTAGACTTTCTTGAACTCAAGAGTAAAGAGAAATTGGTTAAGGTGAATATGATTTGTAGAGATTATGACCAAGTGGGGCATGATCCTAATTCTTGTCTTGAGATTCCTTTACTTAAGGAGGTTGCCTGTGGCCAGGCCTATGTCAATGGTTCCCAAAATCGATCATTTCAGAATAGAGGCCAAGGAAATCCCTTTCACCATCAAGGTGGGAATGTCAATTATCAAGGGGGAAACCAAGCTTCCAACTTTTATCCCCTGGGGTGGAGACCTCTACCTGGTATTCCATGGAGGAATGACCATTAAAATCAACCATTTCAACCACCACCCCAATTCCAATAGCCTAATTCTACTGTGATGCAACCAATGCAAAAGGGCCCCTTGAGGACACTCTTTATCAATTTATGCATCAACAGTTGAACATTAATAACTAGATGACTCGGGCTTTAGATGACATATGGGTACAAGTTTCCAAGCTGACTCAAACCATGAACACCACCCAAAGTGGTAAAATACCTGCTCAAACTTTCCCGAACCCTAAAGGTCAAGTGAACATTACTGAAGCATCAACCTCGGGTACTACCCCACATGAACAGGTGCAGTCTGTCACCACTTTGAGAAGTGGCAAAGTCATTCAGAAACCTGTAGATCCTAAGGCCAATACCTCTAGCGCTGAAATGGGATCAAAGGTTAGTAAGGATGTTGAGGAACCAATTGAAGTAGAGGTTGAGGAGGAGAGAGAGAGAGTGAGAATAAAGAGAGTAAGGTGAAGGAACGTGATAAAGAATTGAGAGAGAAAGAATGGGAAAATGCAGTAAAAACATTGGATGGGCAAGTAGACCAAATTATTGAGCACATACCTAGACCATATTTTCCCCAAACATTAGCAAAAGGCAAGAATGAGATGTTGAACTCAGAAATTTATGAAATTTTTAAACAAGTGAGAATCAATATCCCATTACTTGAAGTTATCAAGCAAATCCTTCTTGTGCTAAATCCTTAAAGGATATGTGCACTGTAAAAAGAGAAAGCCTTCCTGACTGAACAGGTAAGTGCCATACTCCAACGTGAAACAACTCCTAAGTATAAAGATCCTAGGTGTCCTACCATCTCTTGCATAATAGGGGACCACATCATTGATAAAGCTCTACTTGACCTAGGTGCTAGTGTCA
>QLOD02000002.1:15442061-15454409 GCA_003260245.2 Sideroxylon spinosum
TGCAAACAAAATCCACAACCCCCTAGAAGATTCTGGCAATAAGATCTACCAAAATCTGATTCTAGATGTTTCATCAATTCTCCCCCGGTTGGAGGAAACTTGTCTCCAACGAGTTTAAAGCTTGATGTCTTCCAAAGAGTTCTGGATCAATGAGCTGAAAATCTGAAACAGTACTCCAAGTGCTTTCTGATATTGGCTTGCCTTTCCATCTTACTGGGAATTTCTTGTAATTCTCACACCTCGTTGCGACAACTTGCTTATCCAGAATATCTTCAATTATACTTTTTGACATTTTTGGACGACGATGAGTGATCTTTACTTGCACCCCTATCAACCCCATAGTAGGGACTAAGATCCTCCACATTGAATATAAGGCTAAAGTTAAACTCCTCTGAAAGCTCAATTAGATAAGAATTTGTTCCGAGAAGCTCAAGTATCTTAAATGGACCAGCCTTCCTTGAATGAAGCTTCTGAAATGACCATTTTGGAAAATGTTCAGGTCGTAGTGAATCTTGACATTATCCCCAACTTGAAATTCTACAAACGTCCTGTGTTCATCTGCAGCACTTTTATATTGCTCATTGCGCAATGCAATCCTCTTATGAACTTCATCCTCTTGTTGATTCCCCATTGCATCCTCCTCTTCACAAAGATTCAAATTCTTTGTAGGACACATTCATGCAAAATGTCCCTTTCCACCGCACTTAAAACACTCGATTTCTCTGTCTTGTTTGATGAAATTTCCTGCAACATATCTTCCTTTGGAGTGTGTAGCTTTAGACAAATTTTTCTGAGTTAGCACATTACTGGTTGCTAAATGGACTGCAAGATTTGGTCTTTTGGCAACAAAAGTTTCTGCTTGAGATTCCACACGCTTGGCCTGTGGTAGTTGGAGTTGCTGTTCCACCTTTAAAGTAATTTGGTAAACTTCACCGACGCTGAGACAACGCACGGTTGTCATTTCTCGTTTGATTTCAGCATGCAGCCCTATTTTGCAGCGTGACAAAAGCTGACGATCATCCTCGTTAAGCTGACATCGAACTATCAGATTGTTGCATTTCTCCGTGTATTCTTCAACTGTCATCGCACCAATTAAAGCTCTTAATTGATTGAATTTTCATAATCAAGGGAAAGATGCCCTTCTTATAGCTTCATTTTCATTTCCTCCCAATGAAGAATAGGAGGTAGACCAAGTCTACTCATACGATCTTCAATACCACGTCACCACATACATGCTTGCCCCTTCAACTTCATTTTTGCAAACCGGACTTTACGATCTTCAGACATTCCATCATACCATTCAAAACAATCTTCCATAGCCACAATCCAATCACTGAAGAAGTGAGGATCAAGTTTTTCAGAGAAGTCTGGAACATCCACCTTCACCTTCTTAGTAATGTTACTGTAATCATCATTTGGCCCAATACGCTACCTGTGAGCATCCAGAATAGGTGCTCGGTTGTGTTGATGATATCTATTAAATGGGGCAGGTCTAGGTGCAGCTCTTATAAGCGCAGCAACATTATTTTCAGCGTATTGATTTTCATTTAGAACTTTATGATGATCAGCATTGCCTCCATTCTCTCTTGCAGCTTGATTGCAGGATGTTGCTCCTCTCCATGCTTCTTCTAAATCATCAACTATACTGGAAAGAGTCTGCAACTCTTGAGAAAAATACTCCAGTAATTCATCTCATTGGTGGTCAGTAAATCTTCCTCGGCAATCCCTCCCACTTTGAGTCACCATTGGAATTATAAGTGGTCAAATAGCCTACAGCTCTATACCAACTGATGCAGCTCCAAGAAAATTCAGATTCAATGAAGTGATGCAATCCCAGGAAATCTGAATTCAGATTCAATGGAGTGATTCAACTGGTGAATGGGAAGTAACAAGGATAAAGTAATAAGGGTGTAGGAGTCGTCCACCGCCTTTGGACAGATCTGAGAAATCAGAATCTGTACCAATTAAGATGAAAATGGCTGCTGGAAGTAAGCCAAAGGTAAACTCAGATTGAACTTTCATAGCTGCACAAATGCTTACGAGTATTCCCTATTTATAATAGGCAACTTGCAGGTCTACAAAATTCAAAATATTTAATGTTTTGGACAGAATTTTAGACTTCTTATTTAATACATTGGACTGACTTTTGGACTCCTTATTTAATGCAAACAAAATCCACAACCTACTAGAAGATTCTGGCAATAAGATCTACCAAAATCTGATTCTAGATGTTTCATCAATTTCCTTTGATAGTTGATTTGAATGCCTATATAAGGCTTGGATTGTAGGTATTATGGAGACTTTTGATGAATGAAAAAAAAAAATTTATTGAAATTGAAGCCCATGATTTATTCTCCTTCCCCCTCTTCTTCTTCTTCTTATCTCTCCTAATCTTCTTCTTCTCTCTCTATTTCTCTCTTGCTTAATTTCTTTTCTCATTGCTTTAATCTTCACCGTCCTACAACATTACACTTTATTGAAATCTGAAGTAAGTTTCCCAAATATCTCATCTTAACATAAAAGTTGCACTTGCACCTGATGTGCTAATACTAACATCAAAAGTCAGCTACCCGAGGTCTACTAAGCTGAACCAATTTTTGGTACCTCAAATTCTGGTTACTGAAATTAGGAAACATCTGCACAATGTTTCTGAAGAGTATGAAAAAGAAACTGGAGCAAAGAAAAATGGCAGATGCCACATCGATCCTGGACTGCCAAATCATTTGGGTTTTGCTCTGTGCCATGCAAAGCTAGCCATCAGAACTTCAGACATCAAGGGATATATTTTTCTAATAAGCGATTAACATGCATATATGCATACACAAAGAAAGAGATTGGAATTCCAAATGATATTATCCAAGAATGGCTTTTCCAGCAACGAGTGACAAGAGAAAGGACTTACAGCAAGAAAAGACCAGATCTAACAAAAATTTTCTTCTTGCATCACCATGTGCAGCTTACACCCTCACATTTTGTAGAACTGCCAGTTCCATAAGTTCCTCGACTACTTGTAAACCCAGATTTCATGAGACAAGGGAGCAATTAATCAGTCAGAGGACTTGTAGTTGCTCACTTCCCTCGTCAGAATTTGGCTCTTTGTTCATTTACAAAGTAAGAATCTACCCTTATATAAATTCCATATTAGTTAAAACAAAATAACCATTTCTAGCTACCATAGTTATCATCTATGAGTTATGGACACTTCAAATAGGTGTGTAAAGCGCAAGTCCAATTGATATCATTGCACATACTAGTCGAATATGCCAAAATGTGTGGGACAACATATCACATTTGTAGGTGTGTGGATTACCTCCGCCGCAACAAGGGCTCCCGCATTTGCCGCATTAGAATGGTACTTCCCACTCCTCACAACCGTTCCCCTGCCGCGGGAACTTTCTACCCAGATCCCCTCCCACCTCGCCCCCCAAAAAAACAAACCCAAAAAAAAAAAAAAAAACCGGGGGCATTTGGGGACAGGGTCACTTTGAACCTCTGGGATCTCCCATGATAAACATCTAGAAGATTTGTCCTAAGCCAGGAGCGAGGACTAGTAGTCACCCAACCAAAGGGTTCACTAGCACACACTCACCCGTAGGATCATCTGGGAATGAGCGGCTTGGTGGCTAGAGGTGGGGGATCCATCGAGGCAACCTCAACTAGCCCAATGGGAGAAGATAACTACATGACGATACTGACCGTTCCGTACCCATACGGCCACGACCCTTGTACTAGCCAACCAAGCAAGGAGTGCCACCACCACCTGGCCGGAGTATCTTCACCTCCAAATGTATTAGGCTTGGCAAAGTTGGCCACGCAACCACGGGACTACTATCCTCGGTGCATGGAAACCAATTTTCACCTACTAATACCTCCAGCCACAATACAGACGACCTATTCCCTTACCCTCCACTTCACCCAAAACCCTTCAACCACCCTCTCTCCTCGTTGCTCTGGGCTACCCTAACTCTCATCTTGTTTGCCTCCAGTGAGTCTCCACCACTGACGACATATAGCATTGTTCCCAGACGGTCGAAACATCCACGTGTATTCTGACCTTCCAAAACGTCCAACAACTCTCTCCTCGTTGCTTTGGGCTGCCCCGACTCTCATCCTTTTTGCCTCCAGTGATTCCCTGTCACTGACGACGTATAGCATTGTTCCTAGACAGTAGGAACATCCATGTGTATTCAGACCATCCAAAACGTCCAACAAAATGTAAGTTGAACATGTGATGTGGCATATTTAATAATTTTATCATTTGTTCTTCAAATACAGTTAGAATGTACCTTGACTAAGCACTCAAAATCTCCAAAAATCTTTTTTCTCTTCTTTTGCTACTTTTTGTACATCGAAATATATTGGAGCCATGGGTAGAAATATTGAATTAGTATTCTTGTTGATGTTATATCTCATGAATAGATATATAAGTCATTTTTATTTTTATTTTATTTTTTTGGTCATATTCATATAGTAGATAAAATGAGAGAAAATCGTTTAAGATGATTCGGCCATGTTAGAAGGCGTCCAATAGAGGCAACGGTTAAAAGGTGTAAAAACATGAAGATTGTCAGGAGTAGGAGACGAAGACCTAGGAGAATTTAAAAAAAATATTAGACATGATCTTGTCTCTATAGATCTAAGGAAGGATATGGCCCTAAACAGATTTGATTAGCGTCGTCAAATTTATATAACCAACCCCACCTGATGGGAAAAGGCTTAGTTTGATTTGTTTGGTTTGGTTATCTCCACATCGTGCCCCTATTCTTATCTTTTCAAAATTGCCATTTCCCATGCTGGTGACCACATCCACCCTCCTTATGTTGTCATTCAGATGGAAGAAATGAGATTTTGACATTAGAATATGGACATAAAAAAATCTACCAAAAAAAATATATATATGAAAGTAGGTTAAAGAAGATACTTAAGAAAGCTCACCAAAAACACAGCCAAACTCAAGCATGGGCCTTTCAGGTCACTGATATCAGAAAAAGCGGGAAAGATATCCACATTACCATACATGCGAATGCAACAAAAAGTTATCATTATTTTTAAGACCTCCATTACCTCATCTTTTATGGATAACTTTTTAATTAATATTCTATTCAGCAAGTGCTTATTTTTCTAACTCTTCGTGATTAACTAAGCATCCAAAAACCTAGTTTCTTTTGGTTGCCAAACAGGTTATAAAGCATCAAAAGTACTTGTGGTCCTTGTTACTCCTTTCAATATGACAAGAACAATAGGTGGTCTTTGCACTAAAAGAAAACCGTCACTTTAAACATCCAGCTATATTTTTATTCACAGAAGATAGCCATAAGGATCATCATAAATTTCCTATATTTGTGAAACAAGCACGTATATTTTATTAACCCAGTTTGCAGAGGCTGCTTTTATCAGCATGCATGGATATACCACAATGATAGGAAGAGTAAAGTATTTCCCACGTTGTTCATCAATTAAAATGCATTGGAAGTTTTGATATTCAAAGTGAAAAAAGGAAGGGAAACAAAGCAATTTTTGCTAACTAACCATTTCTTAAGGTCTTCGGAAGAAGCTGCGTAGAGATTTACAAAGATAATACAAACATATATGAACACACGCACACACACACGCACATTTAAAGAACACAACAGCCCAGGTTTGAGCTCAGAAACAGCAAGCATCCACGTGAAACTATGACTAATAACATTCTCTTGTGTAGAAGAATATGTTATGTACAAGTAATTACACAAAAGTTATATGGTTCAGAGTAAAGTTAGTCAATATGGGAATATGCAGTGGGATTTATACATACTGGCCCACCAAGGTATTGAAAACCAGCAAGCTCAAGCTCCTTCAAGATGCCATCCTCACCAATCACATAAACCTTGAAAAGCACCAAGCAAAAAGATTAGACATTTTATCATCTACGTCCCAAGACTTAATTTTGAAGAAATCGCATCAACAATAGTTAACTACTCAAGGATGTCATTATATTGTCATAAAGATCAACTGTGTTAAGATATGAAGATTTTAATATGTTATATATAAATAATCAGAACATCAAAAGAAAGGTGTTAGTTATTGTCCCACATCGGCACATGATAAAAATCACTCCCCCCATATAAGAGATAAACGTCCCTTACCTTAACACCTAGGTTTTAAGGTTAAAACCTCTACGCTTATATGTTGTTGGACTCCTTTAACATAGCATCAGAGCGGATTTTCAAAATTGGGTCTCACCATTATCCGCGTTGAGCATATGTTCATGCGGGCCAACGTGAGGAGGCTGTTAGATGTTCTCCCACATCGGCCCATCATAAAAGTCACTCCCCCCACATAAGAGATGGACGTCTCTGACCTTCACACCTAGGTTTTGAGGTTGAAGCCCCTACTCTTATATGTTGTTGGGCTCCTTCAACAAAAGAAAGCCAAGAAAAATATACAAATACATATTTATCTTCTCCCTCTTAAACTTTAGAACGTAAGGTAGCCCAAAAACATGACTTCACAAGAAAAGAAATTTCTTCGTGTAACCACACCATTATACTTGTATTTGATATCTATATAATAAAATAAGATGGTTGACATTAAGTTTTTTTTTTAAATTATTGCCAAGATCTTTTACAAACCAAAATTTCTACTAAAAAACTTCTCACATCGCCAAAACACTACAATTTTACTTTTCATTTTGCCCATAAAAGCATTAGAATTGTAACATATGATTTTAATAAATATAAAAAACACATAAGTTCTGAGAAGGGACCCACATTCTTGGATTTTGAAAAAGAATTCACTTGCTCATAGATTCCAAAAGGAGACACACTTGCTTAAATTTAATATAATTGTTAAATTTATTTATTTCAATTATATTAGTAATTAAATTAAAAATACAAATAAAAAATGGAATTGAATTAAGAAATACAAATAAAAAAAAGTTTAAATAATAATTAAGTTATTTTTCTTACAAAAACTTTTAGTATTTTTAAAATTTATAAGTAGAATAAAATATCGAATATTAATTAGGCTTAGGAATAGTTATTTTTTTAAATTCTAATTTTAAATTTAAATTAGTCATATTGACTATATTTATTTTGTTTTATAAAGCACATATAATTAATAATAATAATAATATTTTTTTATTTTATTTATTTTTATAAAACTAATTAAAAATTTATATTCATCATTTTGTTTTTTTTTTTTTAACAAATATTTGAATAAAATTAGTCTTTACGGAATGAATTTTTTCTAAATTTTAATTTTAAATTTAAATTGATAAAGTTGACTATATGTATGTAACAAAACATGACACATTAAAAAATATTTCTCTCACAAATTAAAATCCAAAGACTGAGATTGAGTTTTATTCTTTAATAAATAACTCAGATCGTTTACAAACCAAAACTTTCCCTCAAACTCCCGTCCAGTCTTTGGGTCATTTCACATTCTTATATACCATTTCTTATATACCATTGAATGATGATATCCAAAAAATTGCAATAAGAAAGACAAATTTTTCTAATCGATATTATATTTCCCAGGTAGAGAATGAGTGTGTGTATATTCCTCACTGCTCTGTTTCTATAAATGGTGCTCATGAAGGTTATTTTCCAGGTGCTAAAAACCCTAGCAAAGTGGTCCTGTATCCCCCATATCATTTCCTTCGAACTATGGAATTCTTCTCAAAACTTTTTAACAAGGTAATACAGGAAGGAGACTTCACTTCTCATCCTAAATGTGTTGTGCCATCTGTTAGTCGTATCTACTTTACGAATGACTTGTTCATTCTTTGCTAACCCAATGATCTTTTTTCCTCACCATTCGCAAGCCTAAATTTGAATTCCAAAAGTTCTTAGGATTGCAGCTTAATAGATTAAAGAGCAAAGTATTTATATCGGGTGTAAGCCAGCGGGATAAGCTACAATTCTACTCATTTGCTTGAATTCCAACTGGGAGAGCTACCTGTTTAATACCTTCGGGGTTATACTGATCTCAACCAAACTATGGTATGAAGATTATAAGGAACTCCTTGATATAATCCTAAAATGAGTTAATAGTTAGACATCCAAATGCTTATACTATATAGGGACACTTGTTCGTATTAAGTCCATTCTTTTTAGCATACAAATATACTGGAGCTTGCACTTCAATCTTCCTAAAAAGGTTAGCAATGAAATCGAGCAAATATTGCGAAGATTCCTATGGAAGGTGCTGACTTAAAGAAATGTGCTAGTAAAGCTACTTGGGATGAGGTTTGTCAACCTAAGAACTAAGGTGGCCTTGGCATTAGGAAGCTTGAAGATTGGAACAAAGCCATAATGTTGAGACATCTTTGGCTATATGCATCAGGAAACCCTCCCTATCGGTAACTTGGTGTCATTCAAACCTTTTAAAAGGTAAAGGCTTTTGGGAGATTAGAGTCCCTTCCAACAACTCTAGGACCTGGTATAAAATCCTCAAGATTTATGTTGAAGCCAAATGCAACTCCTAATACATAGTGGGTAATGGTGATTCAATTTCACTCTGGTATTTTTATTGGTATCTCTTGGTCCCCTAATCCCGAAATTTGGTAACAAAGCAGCATATGGTGCATGAATTCCAGAAAATGCCAAAGTATCGAGGGTCATACCAAATGGACGGTGAACCTGGCAATATCTTTCGATTTGAGAATTAGGGGAAATTGTTGAAACTAATCCTCCTGACTATTCTCCTGGATAAGTTCATTTGGATAGCTTCAAATACGGGAGTTATTGTGCATCCTCTACTTAGGAAGCTCTAAGGAATACCAGCCAAATATCGTATGCACGGATTTCTCTGGTTCCCAAAATATATCACCAAGCATAGCTTTATTTTATGGCTTGGTGTAAGAAGCAGACTTAACACTAAAGATAAGCTAATCTCCTAGGGAATGTATATATAGGAAAGGTTAGAGCACCTATTCTTCCAATGTCCCTTTTCTAATGAAATTCAGTGTTCCATATGTCTTTTATAATTCATCACCAAAGACAGCACGCTTGGAAAGAGAGGATTGATTGGCCTTCAGGAAAATTCAATGGGAAAAGCTTTGCTAGCATCTTATGTAAAATAGCGTGCGCAACCATGATGTATCATATATGGCAAGAAAGAAATGCAAGAACTTTCAAAGGATTATCAATCTCATTTCCTCGCATAATCAATGACATTAAGCATGAAGTAAGGCTAAAGGCTTCTCAATTTCCTAAAATTATATATACGGATGTAAATAAAGAACCATGCAATAGTTGTGTGATTTATCTCTTATAATTATAGACATAAAAATGCTTTTGTACATGGGGTTATGCCCCCTTTGACATTGTATTCATTTCCTCCCATCAATCCAAAATTTCTTACTTAAGGAAAAAAAAAAAAAAAAAAGAACTTCTAGTCACTATTCACAAATTAGCTTCCAACTTTGTGTACACATTCAAAAAGATGAATTTCTATTCTGTGTACCTTTTTCTCTTTTGGAAAATTAATAGACTTCAAATACGCAGCAGCAGCAAAGGATGATGCAAAAATTTCTTCCTGAAACGTCAGATATGAATCTCTAATTGCTTTATAATGATACTTCTGAGAATTCGCAAAACAAGAACCATGGACTAACCTCGCTGACATTAAGACCAAGTGTTTCAAACTTCTTCCTGTATTGTTTCCTAGACTTTGTGGAGTTGTTCGTAACAAAAACTAATCTCTTTCCCTGGATCAGAAAAAAACTAAGAATTAGCACATCATTAAAAAATCCATTTATATAAAAATTCCATGACTCAATGTACAATCAAAATGAGAAAACTGTCAATGTACATTCATCCATCTGTACATTCATGTACCTCATCATTCATGTACTTCTGTATTTATATATCTAGTCTAAGGGTGATGTATCTAGTCTAGGTATGATGTATATAATTTGTATAGATTACTATAAGTACATATCAGAGACAACAACCCAATTGGGTGTCAAGCCATTTAATAAATCATTAATTTCTTTACATGGTATCAGAAGGGGTTTTTAACTACACCTTACCATAGTCCACGCTATATCTATGTCGATGTGAGCCAGTGTGAGGAAAACTATTAGAAGTAGTCTCACATAGGTTCCTCACATAGGCCCATCAGAAAAGTTATTTCACCATATAAGAGATGGATTTCCCTCGCCTTAATACCTAAGTTATAAGGTAGAGGCCCATACTCTAATGTGCTATCGGGCCGCAATCAAAGTCCAGTCGTCAGTCGGAGACAATTGCTGTCAGTCGAAGTCAACGATTGCCAGTCGAAGTCATCAACAATCACTCCAGTTGAAGATTGAAGTCTAGTCGAGTCAACGACAATTGCAATGGCAACAGTCAAGTCCCCACCAGTCGACAACGATCGTTGTCGCCAATCAATAGCTTGTAAAAGCCCTCCGTTGTCATCGCTAGTCACAAACTTCCTTTGTCATCGCCAGCCTTCATCATTGTTAGTTTCAGTCCACGTCCATCGCCGTCCTCCTCGAGTAAGGTTTATTTGTAACAAGCTCGGAATATATGATACATATGTTCCAGCTTAAGGGAGAGTGTCGATGTACATTCACGTATTTGTACATTCATGTACCTCATCATTCATATATCTATGTATTTATGTATCTAGTTTAAGAGTGATGTATCTAGTCTAGGAATGATGCATCTAATTTGTACAAATTACTATAAATACATATCAGAGACAACCCAGTTGGGTGTCAAGCCATTCAATAAATCACTAATTTCTTTATAAAAACATATTTCATTATACTTATGATTTGAAAAACTACATCAAGACAAAGGCATATAAAATGCTAAAACCATTTAAAGAAAATGCTTGATGGCTTCCAAATATAAAAAGACATTAAAAATAAGAAACCTTTGATCGTAGCATGTCCAGAGTTTCAGGGACCCCATCTATTAGTTTATCCCCTTTCCATACAACTCCTGTAGAATATTGAACAGCAATTAGTTGATCTCTTCTCAAGCGGAATATCTAAACATGTAAACCTAATAACCACAAATACTTCTAAGGAGGTGTAATTTTCGTATTGTGTCTATGGCATACACGACAATTATCGAACACTCCTCCCACACTTACTAGACTCTCGTCTAAATATACCCTATTATTTTTTAATTTTTTTACAATTGCACATTTTTCAAAGAATTGAGGCCTGATATGTCTATAAGTTAGATACACATGAAACACATAGCAATTATGAAGAAAAATTAGAATTAAATAATAAGGTTCAAACAACAAGAACTCTCCATATATCAATCCTTTCTGCTTTAATATTTTAAATTTTTAAGAAGTTAAAACAAAACTTTCAATTTTTTTGTGAAAATAATTTTCTAAATTGGATATAAGCAAAAGATTAATATATTATAACATAACATGAATAAATAGGTGTTTCCCATATATATATATATATATATGAAAATATATATTTATCCTTTAACATGCCCTTACCATGTTTCTCTTGATATTTGCTGAAATTTCCATGTGAGCATGTCTATATCATGTCCTATTTGTATTTCAAGCCATATTTGTACTTCTTAGTGCACAACAATCATGCCAAAGGATCCGGACTTGTATTCATTTGTCGCCCCAGTCGAAAACATGGTGTTTTAATTGATGTTATTTTTGCAAGATTTTTATACAAGTTGACATCCCTTGATGTCTCCTTCGATAAAATTTATTTTTTTATCCCAATGATAAAAAAATGAATGAACAAAAGAGGGCAAACCCTACAAAGGCACAAAAAAAAAAAAAAAAAAAACACCCGATGTTCCTTAATTTCTAATACAAATTCCAAAATATTAGTTAATATCATCTGTTCTTAGCAAACACCTCCCTTTTGTAAGACCACAAAAATTTTAAGATCACTTTACCACTTGTTGTAAGTGGTATATTTAATAGCGGATAGGACTAGGCGCCTACTAAATCATGTGGGATGTAAATAATTTAGGTAAAGTTGCGTGGCTCTTAAAGGGCCGTGTCCTGAGCATGTTGTGTATGTATTTTGTTTGGTAATAGACTTACTCTTACCCAAACGAGAGAGAGAGAGAGAGAGAGAAGAACCTCTCCCTTTTGAACCAAAGCATGCAGCAAGTACCACAAAAGTAAATAAATAACAAGAAGCTCTTGTACAATAGCAAGAGGTGATGAACAGATGCTTAGCAAAAACACACGCAATGAACAAATAGACACTGTTACCAAAAATATATACATATATATTGATAGATATACTTATACATACAGAGAGAGAGAGAGAGAGAGAGAGAGAGAGAGAATAAGCTATTACCATCGCAATCAAATATGAATGTCTCGACAGAATCAATAAGTTGGTCGGCATTC
>QLOD02000002.1:15461593-15485103 GCA_003260245.2 Sideroxylon spinosum
TCAACTATGACTTATTCACAAATAAGTTTTTTTGCAATGACTAAATTCCTTAACAGTACATAAATAGTGACCGGCCTTCAAAAACCCCAAAAAATTATACTAAAGACGAGTAGTCATTGTTAAATGTAAGCCTTTCAATGGGAACGGATTTGGTCCAAATCTGACTTGGATCAGTTCCAATAATATTAGATTAAATTCGTCTAATTAAATATGTGACCTAATAGATTTAGGTTCATTAGCTTCACCAACTAATGAATTTGGATCTAAATGATTTATCAGATCCATTATTTTTTTAAAAATATAATATTTAAAAATAAAAAAATTTTATAATTTTTGTTGATGAAAAAACGAAAGTGCGAGGAAAAATTGGTAACCTGCAAACAGGCGCATCGAAATAAAAAATTTGAAACGTTTACAGATAGTGTATGGGACAAACAAACTTAAAAATTCAAAAGAAGGAAGAGGAAATTATCACTCTGAAGATAAGGCCATAACAAATCTCCCCCGTCTCTCTTTCTCTCTCGTTTCGCTCAACACTAAGCCATAATAAACGTCGTCGTCGAACTGTTTTGTCGGTTCCAGAGTAGCGCGAATCTGAGAAAGCTTTCACGGATGACCGGAGAGAGCTCTCTATATACTCGGAACCTCCAACTGCAAAACGACGCCGTTTTGAGGAGCAGAAACCTTCCCCATCGCAAAAATCCAAAGCATGAGTTGAAGATCACGTCCCTCTCACGCTCTTTCTCTCTCACCTGTTTTTTTTTTTTTGTTTTGTTTCTATCTCTTTTTCCACCTCTCATCAGATCTACTACTGTATCGACCAATCAATTGATCTTTCAGCTCTATCTCTGAAGAAAACAAAGCAAACACAATACCGGACAGAGCAGTAAATTTTAAAACATTATTATTATTATTATTATTATTGTTTTAATTGACGAGAGAATTGGTTGTTCGCATATTTCCTAAGTTTCGGCTCGCGTTAGGCGTTGTTTGGTTATCTTTCCTGTCTATCAATAAAAAGACCATTAAATGCGTGTATGCCTTGAAAAGTAGAGCATGGAACATGCAAAGTTGAAAAATGAAAAGAAAGAAAAAAATAAAAATAGAGGTTAACACCACTTCTGATGTCAGCTTGGAATTGTTTGATTAAAATTTCATGTTCAAATACATTCAAATAATACTTTTATTTCTATTATTTTTATTAATGACAATTGCAGTCAAAAGTTTAAGTTTGCTCTAGAAACCAATGTAGTTGATTGGTTTGTTCCTTCATTCATGCAAGATCACTTCAAGTACATTTTGTAGGAATAGGGAGTTCAAACACTCATGACTTTGGAAAGGGATTCAAAGGTTGTTCAAGCACTCTAGGGTTTGTGAAAATGGTTCAAAAGGGTTCAAAAGCTTGTAGCATGCAAGGTTGCCCTAATTTTATTAGAATGTAAAAGTTACTTTTTCCAACAGCCATCGAGTTCTCTCCTATTCGATTGTGAAAAACCCTAAAGATTCAAACCTCCATCATCAAAGCTGAAGAGATTACAAAGGAGGGTTTCAAAAGAATATCGATTAAAACCTTTTATCCTGTGGAAAAAGAAGGTCTCTAGGTTTTAGGAGGTACCGTGTGGGTTCAAGAACGAGGCAATCTACGGGCTTGTCCAACGCGGGTTCTAACCAATAAGTGAAGAATATAGGTAGAATGGGGTCTATTTCTATCCGTATTTAGTGAATCTTTTGCGACCTTTTTATACTTAGTGGATTGACTTTTAGGTTGGTCACTTTATAGACTCGAGATTTACTAAAAGTGGTTCTAGAGTTTACCTTGTTAAAATCATATGTTCTCTCTCTTTGTGTTTGATTGCGATTATTCTCTCCATGGCATATTATTTTTTTTGTTTTTCAATTAGTATCAAAGCGGGTTACATTAGATTTATTTAAAAATAAATTATTTTAGTGAGATCTATATTCTTTGAAAGAATGTTAAAGGAGGAGGATCTTCTGTTAGGCCTCCTTTATTTGATGGGTCTAATTACTCTTAGTGAAAGCTTAGGATGAGAAGGTTTTTTTTTCTTCAGTTTATTAATGTTAGGGTTTGGGATTCTGTTGAAAATGGATGAGAGCATCCAATTAAGTTTTCTAATGATAAAATCACTACTACGCTTAAACCTATGTCTGAATGGGATCGAGTTGATCTTAAAAGTTGTGGGTTTAATAGAAAAGCTATGAATGCAATTTTTAATGCTGTAACTCTTGTTGAATTTCGAAGGATCTTAAATTATACAATCACAAAAGAGGCTTGGGACATATTCTAAGTAACTCAAAAAGGTTCTGCTTCAGAATCTAAAAATAAGTTAGAATATTTCATGGCATTCATTACTTCAGTCAAGACTTCATTTAGCTTATACTCTGGAAATGAGATAGATGAGAGCAACCAAGATTCATTAGACATTGATGAGGAAGAGCCTGATCTACAAGAGACCTATAATAAGCTTTACAAGCAATATATAAAAGTGCAAAAATAGATAAACAAATTGTTAGTGAAGGTAAAAATTGAGGAGAAAGAGAGAAACAGTCTAAAAATGGAAATGGATGAGTTAGTTCAGAGAAACATTGAACTTGGAGTGAGGGAAGCAACTTTGCTATCAAAACTTGAGGAAAGCAGAAATACTAAAAGGTGAATTGAAGCTGAGAATGCTAGAATTAAAGGTAAAATTTTATCTCTTGAAATTGAATTAAAGAATTTTAAAGTTTTGTTTGCTAAATTTGATGCAAGGTCAGAGAAATTAAATGAAATGTGGCATTCACAAAGATTTGCTCAGGAATCAACGAGCTTAGGATGCACTGGTGGAGAAACTAAAAAAGCCAAACACTTCAATCAGTTCATGCCTTACATTAAAGACACTAGAAGGTGAAACATGTGAGGGAAAGCCAAAAACCGCTAAAAAGGTAAAGATGGTATGACCCTCTGTTCGTCACTCTAATAAATTTCTCCCTAAAAATATTGTGCCTTCCACTACTAAAATTGATAGTAGCACTAACAATTTCTTGTTTGGTGATGGTTACAACACTGAACATAGGTCTAGAAAGTTTATTCTTGTATGTCATCACTGTGGTTTGAAAGGTCACATAAGGCTATATTGTCATAAACTCCATGGCCTTCCGAGGATATTTATAGATAAAATGAATAGGAGTGTTAGGTTATAACCTAATGAAGTTTCTTTGGAACAAGTTTGAGATGTCATTGCATGAAACTGAATATTAGGTTAAGGAGATACAAGACTTGAAAAAGTCAAGTAATCTCAAAAAGTTTAAAAAGGCAAAGATTGAAAAGAAAGAAACTTTGATAGATGGAATGGTTCTAGGATAAGAATATGTGGGTGCAAAAATCGCTATGGCCTTACGGTGCTTTTTGTTGATTATATCTTTTCTTAAAAAACAAAAAAAGGAGAAAAAAAAAAAGAGTAGGCAATTATATATTAGCTATGTTACCTATCTTGTTTTTGAATGGTCTAACTTTTTCGATTATTTATTCTCAATTCGAAATGCATTTGTTTTTACCTTGACTTGATATTGGGGTGCTTATTGAAAGTACTACTTCGGACCTTGATACATCTTGGTCTATCCGGTGTGGATTACACAGAGAGTAGTACTTGTCCTCGTGTCAAGTCTTCTATTTTAACAGTGAATGCATCATGTGACTTTAACTAGACTTTTTTGAAAAAAGCTACGATAAAGGTTAGAGTGAAAGTAACTGGCATCAATGCAAATCAAGTGAGAAAAGTCACTTTAGGTGAAACAGGGAAGGCTCACTTTAGATGAGAGAGGCTTGTTGAACATTGCTATCTTTTGAAATTCTTATTGGCCATTAAAAATATTTACGAGGGATCAGTATGATGTAGGACTTGAACTAGTATGATCTATTTTTTCCGATCCACTCTTGATAGAATTTGAGTTCTTAGAACATGTTGCTGAGTTACGCACACATAGCATAAGCATTTTCTCTCTGGTATGAACTTGATACATCTCTGTTTTTAAATCTTGGAAAGAGTTCGTGTGAATTGAGTGCATATAATCTTTAAACTGTTAACTCTATTCAAACTCTTGATATGTTTCAAGCTGTTTTAATACACTATTTTTCTTCTGTGAATATTTTTTTTGGGTTTATTATTTATGTTTTTTTTTTCTTTTGGTTGTCTTTAATGGAATCAATAGAGCTACACCAAGATGATTTTTAGTCTTTTCTTCCATGAGTTTCTTTTTTTTTATTATTATTATTTTGAAAATTGCATTACAAAAACTGGGGGAAATCTGGTTGTATGATTCTGATTATACATGTTTTTTTGTCTAGTTACATCATATTCTAAATTCTCAATCAGTATATATCTGAGACTCGCAATTTTGGTGCAAGTTGTTCTATTTGTTTTATGTGTTTTTTATTTATTTATTTTTTTAGGTAATCAAGGACTTAATATTAAGGGAGAAATTCTTGAAGATGATATTTTTTGTAATCATTGTAAATTTAGATTAGGTGTCAATCAACATTTTTTTTTATTTGTGTTTTTGCCACGCAATTGTCAAGCGGAAGATTGTTAGGTTTATTATTTTGATTAATGACAATTGCGAGTTAAAATTTAATTCTGTTTTTGAAGTGTCTAGAATCGAGTCTTCCTGATCGGTTTGTTCCTCGGTTCATGGAAGTTCCCTTCAAGTACATTTTGTGGGAATAGGGAGTTCAAACACTTATGATTCTAGAAGGGTTGTTTAAACACTCTAGGATTCGTGAAAATAGTTCAAACGGGGTTCAAGCAGCTTGCAGGATGCAATTGTCACCCTAATTTTATTAGAACATAAAATATACCTTTTTAAGAGCCATCGAGTTATCTCTCTTATTCGATTGTGAATAACCCTAAAGATTCAAATCTCCATCATCTAACCTGAAGAGATTAACAATGAGGGTTTCAAAAGAAGATCAATTAAAACCTTTCCTCTTATGGAAGAAGAACATCTCTCGGTTCTAGAAGGCATTGTTCGAGCTCAAGAACGAAGTCAATCCATGAGTTTGGTTCATCGTGGGTTTTAGCGGCAAGAAAAGAATAGGGTTAGAATGGGATTTAATTCTATCTATACTTGGTGATTCTCTTGTAACCTTTTTATCTAATGTGGATTGATTTTCAAGTTAGTCGTTTTGAAAACTCGAGATTTTACCTAGAATTGGTTCTAGGATTTATCTTGTTAAAATCCTGTGTTCTCTCTCTTTATGTTTGATTGTGATTATACTCTCCAGGGCATATTATTTTTTTGGGTTTTTCAAGACAATTAAACTTTAATCTAACGGCTCCAAGTTGTATTGTTCTCAAACTGAAAGTATGCGTGCTGTCAACTCTTGAATTTAATGAAAAATGTAGTTAACTTGAGCCGTATTTAAAAATAAATAAACAAACAAATAGAGCCCTGTTATGATTTGATGGGAACACAGGAAGCTCGTTGGAACTTGTAACG
Organism: Sideroxylon spinosum; assembly: GCA_003260245.2. Classification (NCBI taxonomy): domain Eukaryota; kingdom Viridiplantae; phylum Streptophyta; class Magnoliopsida; order Ericales; family Sapotaceae; genus Sideroxylon; species Sideroxylon spinosum. Next base: position 15,467,087 of record QLOD02000002.1, read on the forward strand.
AAATGAATTTGCTTGGCTATATTGTCTCTTTAGATTGGGCTTCGGTTGCAAAAGTTTGTGATAATCCTTGATTGCCTGATGACTTGGAGCGGATCATTTTCAGATTTTTATTGCCTAGTCGTTGATCATGGCAGGCTGGAGTAGATTTCTCTTGTGTGTGGCCACATATTGCCCTTTTAATGTGTGGGTTTTTTTCCATTATTGACTTTGTTAAGTCTTGGTAATGTATTTATTTACATTTGATGCTTTGCCTAGCATTTCGTTATTCAATGACTGGTTATGCCCTTCACTTATAAATTTGGGGAATGTTCCGAAGATTTTGTAAATTTTTTAATACATTTATTTTCACTTTAAAAAAATTATATTAATAATTTAATATTCAATTTACATTGATAGACTAATATTAATTACTATAAAAAAATATCGTATCTGGTCTGTAAATTTGGAATTCATCCTCAGGGTTCTTATCCATGCATCCGGTAGTCAAATTTTTTTCCCCGTATTTCAATTAATTTGTATACATTTCAATTTGAACTAATTTTTAGAATCCTGGAGTTAATAATCGAATAAGTCCTCTAACAACATGAGAAAACTCAAATCAATAATAATTAAAAACAAATTTAAAATCTTACCAACCGTCATTTTCGCTTGGCTCTTATTTTAAATCAAGAAAGCTGTAGCATACTTCTTAGTCAAGTGACACAGTCAACTATTAAAGCAGCAACAATAAGACGACCAATTCTAATTGCCAGTTAAATTTGTCCTTTCAAAATTAAGAGGGGAAGCAAAAGGAAAAAAAGGGTTGAATGGTTGCCATTGAATGTCTACGTCTGGAAGATGTGAAAGGAAGATGCTTGGATAGCTTGGTTTAATCAACGGGAAAAATCAAAGTCGTCTAAAGTCCTCTCCACATTTTAGTGATATAAGTGTACGATCAAGATGCTTTAAATCAACGCTGAACATCATTTTCAAACTAAGAAATGTAGCAATAATTCAAACGTGCAACATGCCCCCGAACTTTATGCAAACTTTTATTTCAGGACAGTTTTTTTTTTTTTTTTTTTTAAGCAATTAAGGAGGCTGAATTTTAATTAATTATTGTCTCCCCCTCAATTATTGTTTTACTTTTGGACTCTTACCATTAACTCCCAATTTTTCAGAGATAAACGGTTACATATACGAGCGCATAATTTGATAAAAATTTGATTTTTAAATTGCACTAACTAAATTTAAAAAGTTTGGTTTGATTATTTATTTAGCAATGATCGATTCGGTTACTTTTCATAAAAATAATAATTACCGGTTTTAGTTATAGTTGTGAATTTCCAAAACTAAATGAACCGAAATGAATAAATTAAATTTGTTTAATATTTATTATACATATAATTAATTAACCTAAAAATCCATTTTTATAAGTGGTTTTGTCTTTTAAAATCTTAGAACCTTAGAAAAGCAATTAATTATTATAATATTAAATAAATATTTAGCTTTTATTGCTTTTTGGAGATTTGAGTTACTAGTAATTTTGTTTTCATAGTCTAGTCTGAAGTAATACTTATATAAAAATTTTTATTTTATCTCTACAATTAAATGAGGAAAAATATATTTAAATTTATGAACTTGAATAATCGAATCGACCGCAACTAAATATACAATTCCGTTTAGTTAATAATTGGTTAGTGCATATTTTTTGATTGATTTTTTTATCATTTTTAATTTTTAAAAATAGTTTTTTAGTTATAAATAAAAAATTTTAGTTGGCTTTGTTTAGTGTAGGTATATACATAGTGTTTAATAAATGTGTAAAATTTTATTATTTATTACAAATGTTATCACATTTTTTAAAATATTAATTTAAATTTTAAAAAATATTAAAAAAATTGTGAGAAGAGTAAGAAAGTGTATTTATATATAAAGTAACAAAAAGAAAACCAAAGTGGAGAGAATAAGAAATAATTTTGGGTATTGAATAAATTCAACAGTTGAAAATATCCCAAAATCAAATTCTTGTACTTTTTTATCATATAAATATGATTAACGTGACCGATTTAAATATATTGAAATTTAAAAAAATAATTACCCTCAAGCCTAATTAATATTTATATATTTTTTGTTTTTAATTTAAAAAATATTAAGCTATTAAGTGAAAAATAATTCATATAATCACCGAAAACATATTAATATATACTTAATTCTTAAAGTTTAAAATTCTCCAAATATATAATCACCAAAAGCATATCTAAAATATAACTCATACTCCGCAAATGAATTATATAATTCTTTTATGCATCTCTCTAAAATTAATAATCTAAACTTGAAGCGAAATCTTATATATATAGAACACCAAACTTTCTCATGAAAAACAAATATACTTCCATAGTTATAAACTAAACTAGCTTCAAAATAGATCATATCTATCTCCCCCAATTCTCTTACTGATAAAAATCCACCAAATATATGTATATTGTAGCTACAAAAATCTTTGTTCCCCTAATATTTACTTCTATCCATAAATATACTAAAACTTAAATATCATAATTTCTCAACTGTCAATAATAACTCTTATGATCTAAAATCCACAATGCAATCCTAATGTATAAATCAAATTTCTGTGGCCCCAAAATTTTCTCCCAAACTCAAATAAACAAGAAATAACTCCATGATAAATTATGTTTTTCTAGAATCTGAAAATCAGAGTTAAATAAGTTAACCTAAAATCACATCAAAATTCGATATATTATTTCTTTTTATGCCTGTTATCTTAACTTTTGCCAATCTCTACAAAATTTTATAACCTTCAGACCCCAAATTATACTAATAAATCTTCAAGAATTATAGAAAGAATTATTAAATCACCAAGAACAATAATTCTAAACGCCATCATACGTCAAATATTTAAAATTTTATATTTTTCCAGAATCCATTAAAATTAGACCAACTAATAAAATTAAGCCACCAAAATATTCAATACCGTTAAATTGTCTCCCATGCTCCATTATAAAACATTTTACACTTGAGAATAATCAAAATACACAATATCTGGCATTTAATTACTCCAAGTCATCAAGAACCAACTCCTAGTAACAAAATTTAACTTCCAAAGTATTAAAAAATCTCTAACATCCATTGCCCTAATAACTTATCTGATTTAATATAGTGCGGTCAAAACTTTATACTATTAAACCTCAAAATAACATTACTTTAATACGCAAAGGTATATATAAGCACACCTCTCACTAGGAGTCTATAAGATTAGAATCAAGGAGTAATTATCTCTAAACTTAACTCACATTCTTATTCACACAAACTCTAGGGAGCGAACCTCCACTAATAAAAGCTAATTCTATAACGTATTATCAACTTAAGGCTCTGATACTACTTTTGTCACACCCCAAAACCAAGGACTAGACCGGCTAGCCTATAGCACACACAAGTCTTCGTAAACTAAACTATTAACATTTATAGTAGTAATAAAATAAAATTCTAGATAGGTCTGTCAAACATAATTCTCCAAATAACATTAACCAACTAATCCACAATAATAATAGCTCCAAAATTTATATAACTCAATAATAACTAAATTCTCAAACCCAAATAAATGATTAAACATTTCTATTGGAGGTCACAAACTCATTATGTTACGATTCTAAACTAACCATAATTCTTGACTAAAATCCTTTCATCCCACCTGAAAAATATTAAAAGTAGAGGTGAGCTAAAAGTCTAGTGAATGAATTACCAAGCCAAAAATAATATCTATTTGAAATAATAAATTTTCAAATAAACAATTGAACCAATAAATTTTCAAGTAAAGATGTCCATGCATAAACAATAATAATTTCAAAACCTACACGTCAGAGTACAATAACATCTTTAATTCAACCCATCAATCAAAACCGTATCGACAAACATTAACCCGTGGGTATATAAAAATTAAATATAAAATGTGCCAATATACTTTTTCATGGGCAGTGCCCATTGGATCCAAAATCGTACAAGATGACATCTAATTATTAACTATTAGGTGACATCTAATCATTGATGGGATGTCATCTTGGACGAAATATTGAATATTAGATGTCATCTTGGATGAAATTCAAAATTTCAAATTAGTAGCCTACCACCACTCTATTACACTAAATTCGGTGTGAGAATTTGCTTGACATTTATACTTCCTCCTCAAGGTAAATACTCAATTCTGATTTATTCGAAGAATTTCTCTCTCTTGTTCGTACATAAGACATTAGTTTGGACCAACTTGGGGACGATGATTGGGAACTGGAGTTAGTACCAACTCCAAAGAAATCCATTAATCTACTACATATTTTTTCACCATGCAATTGCATACAATCATCGAAAATTTCATACAAAACCGTTTTACCTTCATCAGCATTTCTTTTACATTGATCCTCAGAATAAATTTTAGAAAAACACATTTCGGCTCTAGGAATTTTACACCTCAGATCTAGAATATTAGCAATATACATTACCAAATTATATTTACCATAATATTTGTCAGTCTTCTCCTTCATCCTCCTAGCTATTACCTCGCATAAAATCGTTGTCTTCATTTGAAGCTTGGTCGGCAACAATTTTTTTCACCCTATATACTTCAATCAGATATATGATAGAAGTGGGATAATTATTACCAGATATAACGCTAGTAATTATACAAAAAGTTTTGAGTAGCTTACTATTTTTCTCAGTTTTATACCAATCTCCTTGTTCTAGCACATTTCCATATTTTGGTTCCCATTCTTTTAATCTTGAAAAAACTTCCCTAAATTCTAACACACTTGCCAACATATCATATGTGAAATTCTATCAAGTAGGACAATCCAAAATTAACTTTCTTTTTTTAAGTTGTAAATGTTGAACTATTTCACAAAATTCAAGGGCAGAACTAGCAAGGGGGATGGACCGTAGAAACCTTTTTTTTTTTTAGTGTAATTTTTTTTTTTGTTAGATTTAGCTCAGTCTAATTTTTTTTTTACCCAATCTAAATTTGGTAATAAACCCAGCCCACTCTGCTTTAAACATTTGGCTATTTTATAATATTTTATGTTAGCTCAAGCAAATCAACAATCTTGGGACCGCCCCTAACAAAATGTTCTGAGTCTTGTCTCGAAAGAGTTAGCAAACCTCATATTCTCCTACACATCCTCATTTATATCTTTAATCTTGACAAATCCATCTTTAACTAACAAATTTAGGATGTGCGCACAAAATCAAATATGAAATTATCTTCTCCAACAACTAACTTTTTGCGTCTTGAAAAATTTTCTTTAAAAATCCTCAAACACGTGTTGTTATAAGAAGTATTGTTAACAGAAGTAAAAAACACTTTATTCTTAATCTCCCAATCCATTGAGCACTTGTATATTGCATCAGTCACATCAACCTCACAATCAAGAGGCAACACATGTCGAAAACTAAATGCATGTTTTTGTAACCTCCATTCAGAATCAATGAAATGGCTTGCAATAACTACGTAGCCGATCTTTTGATTCTATGACTTCCACATATTGGTGGTTAACCTAATTTTATCAATGACCTTTAGCAATAACTTCAACTTATTCTAATTTTTTAGAAATTTGGGGGCAAAAATAAACTTTCTTAAAATTTGGGCCTAAATTTGCAATTTCCAAAACATTGGCCACAAAAAAAAAAAAACTTTAAACTTCTGAGGTAGAATATAAATCATGAAACTTCAAATGATGTAAGTGATGGCATCATCATCTTCTTCACTGGGCGTTGGTAGATTATACTGTCGTGACAAGTTGGATAGTGGCAAGCCCTTGTGGGTGTGTTTGACCTCCGTTTTTGAATTGGTTGGTACCATTGTGTTCATATCGACAAACTCTTCACTCCAACATGCTCAAAAAAATTTTATGAGCATTTGCATTTTGGACAGTGAACAAAAACGACCTGTTTTTGCTCCAATGATTCTGGGTTTGATTCTTTTCAACTCTGATATCACTTGTTGAGAAATTTTTTATTCCTCTATAAATAAAATTAAAAGGAACAACAAAACCAAAGTGATAATTTTCGTGGTTCAGTCAACTGCCTAAATCCATAGAGATTTCTCACTTTTATTATTGAGTAAATACAACGGAGGAGGTATGCTCCTTGTTCTTGCCCATACACAGTCACCTTTTCATCTCATTTCTATCACACACACGTACTTCTTTTCCTGTCTTCCGTCTCTCAAATTATACACACAAGGAAAAACAGAATACCAAAAATAAAAATGAAAAGAGTAATTTCCGGCGTCTGTAAATGAAGAACTCCACCGTGTGTTGGGTGGAGAACTTAGTCAAAAAACCAACAAATAAGGTCTAACGGAGCCAATTACCTCTATTGATTTAAAAAATTACACTTAAAATTTTTATTCAGTTTTCTTTTTTTTTTTTCCTTACAAATTATAATTATTTTTTTTCACTTTTGCTCCTACCTATCTTAAAAATATAATTTTCCCCCCACTAATTATAAATCCTAATTCTGTCCTGCCAATGATGCTTGAAAAATATGATGAATGGGTGTTAAAATTAGTTTTATGATTAGCATCATGCTGGCATACGTACCTAGTGCAATTGTTATTCAAGAGATGCCTTTTGTTCGGAATGGTAGTGCGGCTGTAGCCTGATCCATTTTTTCTTCCATCACTTTCATAGCCCTCCGGACAAGAACAAATGTATTTGCTAGGTAAACTGTGGCACTACATGTTGTAGGGGCTTGAATTAAGAGAGTACTCATCGATATCTAAAACAGAGTAAAAACCCACATTCAACTTCACATGGAATCGACACTAAAAATTTTACTGCACAATCCCACTAAATATGTATATATATAGCTAACATTAACATTAGGAGGAAAATTGGAAGTATTATCTAACTTGTACGTCCATTAGGAAAGTAAGCGTTCCCTTCATGTCCCTCGGATCAGTTGCACCTATACGCTGGACCATTGTCAAAGCAGAACAACTGCTATCCTTCTTGCAGGCATAGCTCGTGAGACTCTTCCTCGCTGCATCGTATGTTTTGCCTCCTACTCAATCAAGCAGTACTCAGGACCTTTACATTTTCATAAAGCCTTTAAGGTCTGTAGAAGGGAAATTGTAAGTAGCTTCCTCTGTCACAAAGGCAAAGCTATAGGGATTGAAGCTCCACACACTAATATGGTTATAAAAGCTACCTACACTGATGTTGAAACTGCTCAATCCTTTTGGGATGGTAGTCTCACAGCAGTTGACTACAATGGAAAAGTGTAACTATAAGCCTCAAAATTAAGTCATAAAAACATGCATTTATCAGTTGATTAGGACAGATTTTTTCTACTTTGAAGTTTAATGGTTTTATTGTTTTAAAATACAGAGAAATGATCAAAAAATAGTGAGATTATCAAGGCTGAAAAAGATGAAAGTTATGAAAGTGGATCCATCGTCCAAGCCCAGACACTCGGATATTTACACGGATAGTAGCGAAGCAGATACGGAAGAAACTTAACAAAATAACGAAGAAAGAAAATTTTTAGCTTTGCCGTCCAGACACCATCACCCATCTGGATGCCGTTTCGCAGTACCTAATACTAAGAAAATTTTTGAATTTGTATATATTGGATTTTTCTTCTTGCCGTTCAGACGCCAATCTATAGTTCTGCCACCGCAGTCCCAAAGATTTTTGTACTTTTGTTTTATTTTAGGGTTTGCTGCCTATAAATACACCTCTATGAATAGATATCGAGGTGGCCTTTTCTTAGTTATTCCTCTCATAGTTAGGGATTAGTTTTTATCGTTTTGTATGCCGATTTGCTGTTTTGGCTACATTAATTCAAGGATCATTCTGAAGACACGTTTAAGTTTTCAATAAAATTTCTAGGTTTCGTTAAATTATTCATTTCTATTCTTTTAATTTCTTTTGTTTATTGTTTTTACTAGTGTTTCATGATACTAGGCTAAATCTTTATTCTTGATTCAACTCATCAATGATGGGTTGAGGTTTGAATGCTGTGTAGACCTTACATGCAAGGTTAAACTTGCATGTTAGGGTTTTTATTTTCCAAATCAATTTATTTTATTTCAGAAGCTTTCGAAAGCATATAATATCGATTATATTTCATTGATGGGTTAAGGTTTGAATGCTGTGTAGACCTTACAAGCGAGGTTAAACTTGCATGTCAGGGTTTTTATTTTCTAAACCAATTTATTTTATTTGGAAAGCTTTCGAAAATATATAATATCGAATATATTTCCTCATAATCCCTAATAATATTATATGATTAAAATAGTTAAACAGTTTTGAAATTAAATAAATTGGTTTTGGACAAGAAAATGAACAAACAAAACATCTTTCCAGTTTTTATTTCTTATATGTGAAATTAGAATATTGCTTTGAAAGATTGCATCTTCCAATTTATTTTTTCTAAACATGAATTTTAAACAAAGAAAAACCCAGCGTTCAGATTGATAATAAATAACCTACCAGGATTCGTAAGTTGAATCAACGTATTTAAATTGCTATGCTAAACTTTATTCATACCGTTTATCTTAGTTCGATATATTGTTTTTATTAAATTTATTTGGATTTTACTTGGAATATTTATTGTTATTTTATTAATTTAAGTATTTAATTTGATTTCTGTCCGATAAATTTTGAAATCAAACTTGAAAAACCCATCACTCAAAACAAATTTACTTTTCTACACTTGGAAAACATAGAATAATATAACTTAGAAAATATAGATTTCAAAAATCCTAGCATCCCCGAGAATCGATCCCGGTCTTACTAAGTAAAACTACATTACATCCTCTTACACTCGAGAGGTAATTTTAGTTGCATTTATATGAAGAAGACAAGTTTTTGGCGCCGGTGCTAGGGAAGTTAAGAATTTACCTACTTTCTAGAATAATCTAAGTTAGAAGTTCTTTATTTTTCTTTTTTAAAAAAATAAAAATTGAATTCCTTGATATTGTGCATTACACTTCGAAGCAACAGTATCCATCTCTATTTATGAGCACTTTGATTTGAGGGAATCAGGTAGACTTCAACGTTCTAGTATTCTCAACCAACTTTTTGAACCTTCCAATTTTTTAGCTAATAGTTCAAACCCTTTACACCTCAAATGGTAAATCTCCCATCTGGAGGGGTAAGCCAATTACAAGGTCCTAATGGGTAGCCTCAGCTAAGGGCGATCACGGTTCAGTTAATTAAACTGTGAGCTGAAAAAAAAAAATAGCCAAATTGACCAAGTTTGGAATTTTTTTCTTTAAATCAAAACCGAACCGTTATAAATGGTTAACCACTTGAGTCGGTCCGAATACCCTTTTTTATTAGGTTTTTTGAATAATTATCGACTAGTAACTAATTAATTATATATTCAAGAATATAAAAATAATAAATGTTAAACAAATTTTGGCAACAATAATAACATAATTTTAGTTCAGATTATTTAAAGACTAAAACTACTAATAACCGACTTATTATATTAATGTATTATATAATATTAATATGTAATAAATAAATATATTACATAATTTATATTAATAATACAATTTGGTCAGTTAACGAACCGCTAGTTAACATATATTGAAAACTAAAACCGAAGCAAAAACCAAAAATTTAAGGGAAAAAACAAAAACTGAAACCGTTGATTCGGTTAATTGCAATTTTTGGTTCGGTCTGTTCGGTTCGGTTTGTTTTTTCGGTTTATTGGTTTTTTTTTGCTTACCTTTAGCCTCAGACACCTCCTGTGAGGTCCCATGAGAGATTATCTTCAACAGGGTAGGCATACACCTGAAACCTGTATAGTTTGGCCAAAGAACCAAAGAGCCTTTAATTTCAAACCTAAAATGATATAATTGCTTCCTTGTTATAGCCCGAATTTTTAATTATTTATAGATTATATTTTTATTATGTAATTAGTTGAGTTTGTTTAAATCATATTTAAATTATTCATTTATTTTGGATAAGTGTGGACTATTGGATATTTTAAGGAGATCATTGAAATATAATTGGAGGTCCACCGTAATTTTAGTAGATATGATGACATGTGAATAAGAAAGTTATGTATATAAATAGGTTTTGGATCATCTGAGGTTTCATTATATTTTATTTGAGAAATAAAAAGAGAGAGAATAAGAGAAAGATGAAGGCTAGGGTTTTATTTTATTCTACATTAAAAGAGATAAAGAATAAGAGAACGATGAAGGCCGCGCGTGTTGGTGAAGAGTAAAGAAGATTCCAAAAGGATAGTGACAGAATATTCTGACATATTTTTACGCTTGCGTCTTTGGACTCTAGATGAGTGGTTTAGCTTGCTAGTATAAATCTTGTAAATTATTCCATGCATAAAGGTTTTCAAGATTAAATTTTCTAAACTTCTATTTGTAAAAAATTCTATTATTTTAATGAGAAATTATATGTTTTATGCTATCAAGCATATAGAAAATTATTTGAACACTTGTATTTAGCTTTGGAATTTATGGGATTGTGATTGATATTTCTTTGTGGAAATTGAAATTGAAAATAAAAGTCCAAGGGACATGCTCCTTAAGTGATATGACTCTACCAAATGGGGAATAGGCCCGTGAAAACTGTGGTGATCCTAGTTCTCAACGATTGTTGGAGCAGGCCCATGAAAACATTAGTGACCCCAATTGGATCGGCTTGGGGAAGAACCTAAGAGCCAGACTGGATGACTCTAAGAGCGATGTTAGATCCAACAGGCACTGCCCGTGAGAAAGTATATTATTATATTTTATATTTAATTCCGTATATCCACAGATTAATGTTTGTCGTCACTATTGTGATTAACGGATTGAATTAAGGATGTTATTGCATTCTAATTTGCAGGTTTTAAAATTATTATTGTTTATGCATGAACATTTTTACTTAAAAAGTTTTTCTTAATTAAATTATTTATTCAAAAATTTATTATTTTGGCTTGGCAATCCGTTCACTAGACTTTTAGCTCATCCCTTAATTTTATATCTTTTAAGTGAGATGAAAGGATTTTAGTCAAGAATTCTGGATTAGTTTGGGATTATGACGTCATGAGTCTGTGATTTCCAATAAGAATGTTTAATCATTTATTTGGGTTTAAGAATTTAGCTATTATTGAGTCATACAAATTTTAGAGTTATTACTATTGTGGATTAGTTAGTTGATATTATTTGGAGAATTACATATGATAGAATTATTTGGGATTTTATTTTATTACTATTATAAATGTTAGTAGTTTGGTTTATGAAGGCTTGCTTGTGCCATAAGCTAAGGTACTATGGCTCACGGCCTGGCTCATCTTTGATTTTTGGGTGTGACACCAACTTTCCATGGTATGGAGTTTGAAAATCCATACGATTACCTAACTCACCTTAGGAACATTTGTGTAACTTTAAGGGATCAAAACTATCCCGTTGAGCTAGTCTTCTTAAAACTTTTTCCATTCTCACGAAAAAATAAAGCCACTGGATGGTTTGAATTTTTGCAACCAAATTCCATTCACTCATGGAATTAGATGAAAGTAAAATTCTTATAGAAATTCTTCCCACCTAATAGGATTGATGCTATTCAACATTAAATTTTGAATTTTGCTCCTTAGCAAACAAAAACGTTCTATCAATGCTAGGGAGGATTAAGACCTTACTGCATTCGTGTCCTTATCACTGATTCCAGACATGGCATTATGCAAGCATCTTCTTCGGATCTTTGATGCCACAACTCAAGCAGTCTGCGGAAACCATGTGTGATGGACAATTTTATGATAAGACTCTTGAACAAGCATACGATTTTTTTGACTTTTTAGCTGAAAAACACAATTGCGATACTTTAGGTGTTAAACATAGTGAAAGCATAAGTAATAAAGGAGTGCATCAATTAAGCGAAGACGATAGTCTCAAAGTAAAGCTCATTATTTAAAAAAAAGAGATTGAGACATTAAAGATTAAGAAAGAAACACTTGTTGTCCAAGAGTCTATAGAAAATGTCTATTGCCTAGCTAGCGGTAGTCAATCACATAAAATTGACGACTGCCCTACATATTATTTTCGCAAGAAACATTCAAAGCTAACAAAATCATGAACTTTCTATTATTGCAGTAAATCAATTCCGCCCATCATATCGGGTATCTAGTCAAAGAGGGAACCCTTGTTTTCAAATATATAATCCGGGCCGGAGGAACCATCCTAATTTTTGGTGGAGAAATAAAAGAGCACCCATGCGTTAGCAATTTCATGTTGCGCCACCTCCACCTGCACCTCAAGTTCCATTTCACATCCCAAGACCGTCTCAAAATTTGGGATAACCATCGAATATATACATATCTCCAAACAAATGATTCATAGAAGAGACATTTCAGCAATTTATGAGTACACAATCTACATTGTGGACTCTGAATAATAGGACTTTGGATGATATAAAGGGTAAACCGACTCTTTTAACTCAAATGTTGAGCAACCAACCTAAAGGTAATTTCCCTTCTTAACCATGAACTAATCTAAAGGCCCAAGTGAATCAAGCTTAAGGCTCTTCCAGCACCTAACAATGTTGAACAAGTGCAAGCGATCACGACACTTGGGTTGGTAAAACTATAGATAAAACTGTTCGTCCTAGGGTGACTGAGCCTAGGAAAGAGTTCGAACCAAAATGATAAGCGAAAGATAACACAAAGGCAGATTAGCAAAAAAGTGAAGAAGTGGCAAATAAGGAAGATGAGCAAGCAAACACTAGTGACTCCATCAAGGGAATATATCCATCTTTGCTCCATTCCCCCAAAGATCCATAAAGAGCCAGAAAGAAACCCAATATGTAGAGATTCTAGAGGTGTTTAAACAATAAAAGTAAATATACCTTTATTAGATGCCATCAAACCAAATCCCTTGCTACACAAAATTTTTGATAGAACTTTGTACAGTTATAAAGGGACTGCACGTTAAAAATAAGGTATTCTTAATAGAACAAGCTAGTGTTATACTTCAAAGTCAGGTACCTCTCAAATATGAGGACCTAGAATGTCCTGCAATCTTATGTTATATTGCGGAGTGTCATATAGGTAATGCACTGTTTGATCTGGGGGTAAGTGTGAATCTATTGCCTCATTCAGTTTACAAATAGTTGGGCTTGAAAGAATTAAAGCCCACTCGAATTACTTTAAAATTTGCAGATAGATTCGTTAAGATATCATGAGGTATTGTAGATGACGTACTAGTCTAGGTTAAAAAATTTTATTTCCTACTCAATTTTATAATTCTTGATATGCAAACTTTAACTAGTATGTCTACACTAAACCAGACCCTAGTTATTTTAGGCAAACCCTTCCTTGCAACATCAAACGCTCTTATTAATTGTAAGACATGCTCACTTAAAATGACCGTTGGCAATATCACATTTGAAACAAACATTTTTTATGTTTGTAAACAGTCAAAGGATAAGTCTAGAACCCAAGAGGTGGATATGGTTAAGACAGTAGTCTCCTTTGGAAAAACCAATTTGTTTTAGTGAAGGACTCATGGATGTTATTGTTGTAACTGATTCATCTACTAACCTACATGATTGGCTTAAGGTGACTCCAATCATGGCATTGGAAAATTAGGTGCAAGTATTTTAGAAATTAGAACCACTCAAAAAAAAGAACAGAATCCTCTAAGGTGAAAGCACTAAGTCCTTAAAGAAAACCATTACCAAATCAGTTAAAGTATGCTTTTCTAGGAGAGGCAGAAACCTTCTTCGTAGTAATTTCTGTAAAACTAACACCCAAGCAAAAGATTCAATTAGTTGAAATATTCCAAAAATATGGAATCGCATTAGGATGGTTTGTGGCTGACTTAACAAGAATAAGTCCCCTACTTTGCACTCATCATCTATATTTGAAAGATAACGCCAAACTGGTTCATCAAATGTAAAAGCATCTCAACCCAAATATGAAAGAAGTAGTACGGGCTGATGTACTCAAATTATTAGACATAGGGATTATATACCCAATATCCGACTCTAAATGGGTAAGCGGAACACAAGTTATGCCGAAGAAGTCAGGCGTCACGGTTGTAAGAAGTAAGATTAATGAATTGGTACACACTCAAGTCCAAACAGGATGGAGAGTGTGTATTGATTATTGAAATCTCAATGTTATAACTCGTTAAGACCATTTTCCATTACCATTTTTTTGACCAAGTACTTGAGAGAGTAGTTGGCCATGCATTTTATTACTTCTTAGATGGTTATTCAAGTTATGATGATGTTGAAGTTGCAATAGAGGATGAAGACAAGAAAACCTTCACATATCCCTTTGGTACGTTCGCATACAAAAGAATGCCATTTGGCCTTTGTAATGCTACAATTATGTTTCAACTTTGTATGATAAATATTTTCAGTAAAATGGTGGAGGACATTGTGGAAGTCTTTATGAATGCTTTTTTAATCTACGGTGACTTCTATGAACAATGCTTGGAAAATCGGGATAGAGTTCTGACTAGATGTGAAGACGAAATCTCGTACAAAAGTGGGGAAAATGTCATTTTATGGTATTACAACGAATCGTTCTTGGACATTTCGTCTCTGAAGTAAGAATACAAGTAGATCATGCAAAAATAGAATTGACTCAAAAACTGCCAACTCTGAGAAATGTTAAGGATGTTTGTCCATTTTTCGGTCACGTTGGTTTTTATCAGTGTTTTATCCTTTCATTTAGTTTTTGCAAAATATTTTAATAAATTTGAACCAGCTTTGAAACTTAGGGGTTCTTTCCAAACCCCCGTTTGTCCAGTTCATGAAGAATGCATTTCAACCTAACATTGAGCCTAAAATTGAAATTTTCTGAATCTAAATAACGATTTTGAGACCTTTTAGCAATTTCACTCAATTTTTAAACTAATGGGTATGCCTATTACATTTATCCCAAGTTCTTGAATGTAAGCCCATGGAATTGGTTTTTAAGGAAAGTTTGAACTCAAAAATATGGTCAATTTGTGTTCCTTACTTTCAAATTCTAACTTCCATATGAAAATACGAATTACTAGAGTTTGAACACAAATTTAGTGCGAATTGGTGTTCTTTGTTTTCAAATTGTGAATTACATTTGAACATGAGAATTACCAAACATTGTTAAAAATATAATGCTGAGTTCAGTTTGAAAATTTATGAATTGTTAACAACTCTGAAATAAATTTTGCAATCACTGTACAAATTTAAATGGTCTCATTTAACATTTTTTTGAATTATGGCACTATCACAATCCTGATTGTGAGGTCTAGCACTAACATAGATCTGATTGTGAGATCCATTTATTGAATTTACTCTAGAATGGGCTATAATTGGGTAGGAACTCTTAGTTTGGGTCGCCATTTGTGTTGAGTGAACTTAGGATTCTTCATACTACCCAATTATAGACACAATGCTTGAATTTACATTAATTACAATGTTTCTGCTTCACTTGTGGAGTATGGGTCCTAAAAGACTTCCAGCTTGTTGCAATGTTTCCTGCATAGATTATGACGACCAAATATTCTCGTGCAAGAAGAATGAGACAGACTTTGGCATTTTGGGAATATAGGGCAATTGTTTTAGAAAGATTTTGGGAGACTGAAGAGCTTAGAGGGGATGAATTTGAATGGTACCAGAATTTTTCTGAAAGGGGATAGTGCTCATTTCCAACCCAATTGTATTCTTGAAGTGGTGAGGGAATTCTGTGTCAACCTTACCAAACCAAATGCTGATGAGGAAGAGGAGGGGAATGTTTCCATAGTTTTTTGCAAGAAGTTGAGATGGACATAACCCCAAACCATTTTGCTAGATTACTGAACCTCCCTAGACTACAGATGCCAGACTTTTCATATGCCCCTAGTGAAACCCCTTCCATGTTCAGTTGCCCCCCCATATGTTTAGTTGCTCAAATTTACTTCTCTTAGGACATACAACTGAATGTAGTAAGCGTCGGGCTCATCTTTTATATCCCATTGGCACAAAGAAAGTGATTAACTTACCTCTCTACCCCATGGTTCAAAGTCGCGGTCGCGGCTATCATATCGGCTTGAGAATTTTTGATGCGGTCACGGTGTCGCGTCGCGATATCGGACGATACGTATTATTTTATTTTTTAATTTAAAAATAAAAATGTATATATAGAAAAATTCTAAATAATAAAATAGATATAATACGTGACTAAAAATATAATAACGCTCTTACTAAGCATTAGATAACTATTTATAATAAGGAACTAAGCTAATTGTTTTCCCATCTTTTACACAAATCATCGAGAAATCGTTTCTCTCATTGATTTCTCGCCGCAACAATTAGTAGTCTTAGTGTATCGCTAAGATATTAGCTTGTCTCAGTCGCGACAAAGCGAGATGACTATTCTTGAAAGATTTTTTTGACGCGGACTGAAATATCGTCGCGCCATCCATGAATTCCGATACGTCTCGGACGAGATCTCGGTGTCTCGGACGATACTTTGAGCCATGCTCTACCCTTGAGAATACCTAAAGGATTTTCAGGTCCATCCTAGGAGACAATGAGATATCCCATTTGGGGATGTTCTCACCCAAATGTTTAGGAATCTACGAGCATAAATTCCCAATGACCTACAAATAGCTCCAACCCGAGGTGCCCTTAACTACCAATCTTATATTAAAGTGAGGCTACCTTCTGAAAAGGAGAGAAAGAGGCGAGCTGAAGGCCAAGAATAGGAACCAATAGAAGAAGTGAATAACTAGCAACTAGTGGAGTTGATTCAAAGCCATGGTGCATGACTTGATCGCCTTGAGGCTGTCACTAATGAAAACAACCATTTGCTTCGGACTATTTATGATCACTACTTCACCGTTAGATCTCCTTTTCCACCACCTCCACCACAACAGACTACTACTAATTCCTGTTTTGTATCTTTTCATGAGAGTTTAGTGATTGAGCTTCATGTTTACTATTTTGTACTCTTAAAACTTTAACTGTTGTTGTTATTTGGCTATGGCTTGAGGGTAGGGTGGTTATTTCACTCTTATTTTGTAACCTAACACTCATACTGGATGCTATGATTTTAATTCATGTTATTCATTGCTGTTTTGCTTTTGTATTTCTATTATCATTTTGTTTGCAGCTTCTTACTTTTATCTTCCTTTTATTTACCTTTGGTTGGCTATACCTGATTTTTCTTGAATAAGATTATTGAGACTATGCCTAACATATCTAACAACGTCGTTAAAGAGCGAGAGAGTGAAAACCTTAAGACTAACTCAAACAGTGATGATAAGACTGACAGTTTAGAGACAGCTTTAGATGAGTGACTTGATGATGTATTTGAGAAGAGTAATTTCCTCCCTTTACCGTTTCAGTTTCCACCCTTGTTTCTAATAGCACCACTTCAATTGTTTTAGGACAAGGATGGGATAAGATTGACCTTGAAATCTTAGTTCGAATGGAATGGGTAGAAATTGATTTAGCTAAGGGGTGACCTGATGCTCCCATCCCAAACACTTACGATGAAACCACTCTAATATCTGACGAAACCGTATACTCTAATCTTGATGACTTTGATGACTATGATGATATGCCACCTCTTGAGGATATACCCAGTTATGAAACAAAGACGGATGAGGATGATGACATTGAATCTTTCATTACTTCATATTCAAAGAAAGAAGGATCAAAACCCATAAAAGTCCCTTTTGATGTTATGATGTCCTGTTTTTGATGAGTATTGTGCTAACTTGAGGTAATATTTGATCTTTTTCGATTTTTATATTTTGTTATTCATGATTTACATACTTCACATGATTATACACCATTATTCATGCATTAAGTTGGGGGACGAGCCATTATTAGAACCACATGCGTAGTTTTTTTTTTTTTTTATTTGTACTACATCACACGAAGGGGAGCCTTGGCGCAACGGTAGAGTTGCCGCCGTGTGACCTTGTGGTCACAGGTTCGAGTCGTGGAAACAGCCTCCTGTAATGCAGGGTAAGGCTGCGTACAATAGGCCCAATGTGGCCCGACCCTTCCCCGGACCCCACATTGGTGGGAGTTTCG
>QLOD02000002.1:15485203-15522072 GCA_003260245.2 Sideroxylon spinosum
TCGAGCATTCGAATCAAAGTCAACAAAAGTTTTCTCTATTGGATTTGTCGAGATCAAACCAGAGAGATCTCGAAGGTGTGATCTTGTTCTCGTAGTATAGAACGGTAAAGAATTTTTTACATTAATTATATACACAATAGCCGTGATCTTGGGGTTTTTCTGCGTTCCCCAACATAAAAGGGCATTGTTTTAGGGCATCATCTCAAGGGATAGAGGTAGATAAAGAAGAAATTAAATCAATCCAAAATCTACCTAATCCTCGATGTGTGAAAGACGTACGATCATTCCTTGGTCATGCCAGTTTTTATCGGTGATTTATTCAATCTTTTAGTATTATTGTCCAACCATTATGGTCATTATTGTCCAATGATGTCCCATTTGAATGGACAGCATCATGTCAAGAGGCATTTGATTGGCTTAAACATTTGCGAACTACCACATCTATTATTCAAACTCTAGATTGGTCTTTACCATTCGAGCTTATATGTGACGCTAGTGATTTTGCAGTGGGAGTAGTTTTAGGGCAACAAAAAGAGAGGAAACCCTATGTCATTTACTACGCTAGTAAAACTCTAAATGAAGCTCAAATGAATTATACTACCACTGAAAATGAACTCCTAGCAGTAGTGTTTGCTCTTGACAAGTTTAAGTCTTACTTAGTAGGTTCTCATGTCACAGTTTTGACGGCCCATGTAGCCTTAAAATATCTTCTTTCTAAGAAAGAGGCCAAACCCGATTTAATTAGATAGATCCTACTCCTTCAAGAGTTTGATTTGGAGATTAAGGACAAAAAAGGAGTGGAAAATGTGGTAGCTGACCATTTGCCTATATTGCCACAGCATGTGTATGAATCTAGTGACTTGATAATTAATGAGCATTTCCCCGATGAGCATCTCATGTATGTTAACATTATCCATCATGATCAATCTCCTTGGTATTCAGATATTGCCAACTTCTTGGTAACATGACAAATGCCTTCCCATTGGACAAATGCCTTCAGAGGTAAGTTCTTATGTAATGTGAGAAATTTCTTTTGGGATGGGCCATAGCTCTATAAGTATTTTCCCCATCAAATTATAGGGAGATGCATTCCCGACAATAAGATTCACAATGTCATTGAATTTTGTCATACGTTGGCTTGTAGGGGCCACTTCTCTTCAAAGAAAACTACCACTAAAATACGTCGAAGTGGATTTTATTGGCCCTCTATGTTTAAAGATGAGCACAATTATTGTTTGAGATGTGATCGTTGCCAACGTTTAGGAGCTTTATCTAAATGTAATGAGATGCCTCAAAATCTTGTGATCATTTTAGAAATTTTGATTGTTGGGGGATAGATTTTATGGTTCCATTTACTAATTCATTTGGTTTTGAGTACATTTTAGTGGCCATAGATTATGTTTCTAAATGGGTAGAAGCCATTGCCACTCGCACCAATGATCACCGAGTAGTGGTTAAGTTTTTAAGAGAACATAACTTTTCTCGTTTTGGGATGCCAAGAGTAATCATTAGTGATAAAGGTAAACATTTTAGCAATAAACATGTTGGTATCTTAATGCATAAATATGGTGTGACATACAAAGTGGGAACTTCGTATCACCTACAAAATAGTGGCCAAGTTGATATAACAAATAGGGAGATTAAGGGAATCCTTGAAAAGACTGTCAACCCACTCGAAAAGATTGGTCTTCAAGACTAGTTGATACATTGTGGGCATATTGGATAGCCTATAAAACTATCTTAGGTATGTTTCCCTATTGTCACGTTTTTTGGTAAGGCTTGTCACCTACCCGTTGAGATGAAACATAGAGCTTATTGGGCCATCCGGTAATTTAATGAGGATATGCATGATGCCTATGTTATTCGAAAGCTTCAACTTAATGAATTAGAAGAATTAAGAAATGATGCTTTTGAGAATGCGAAATTTGCGAAGGCTAAGATGAAGGACTTTCATGATAAACACATTCATAGGAAATCCTTTCATGTAGGCTAAAATGTTTTGATGTATGATTCAAGGATACATCTTTTCCTCGGAAAGCTTTGATCTAGATGGTATGGTCCTTTTATCATTCTTTTCATCTCAGGTAATGGTGTTTGTGAGGTTCATAACCCACGCAATAACACTACTTTCAAGGTTAATGGGCATCGTCTCAAACCATATTTAAAGAATTTCATAGCGGAGATTGAAACATGGGATCTTTTAGATCCCCCACCTTTCGAATAGGATTGAATTAGGATGTGTTTGTAATTGTACCACAATTGGTTTTATTATTTATCCTTCTTTCAGTTTCTTTTTTTTACCTTTTAAAATTTCATTATTACCTAGTGTTGAAACTTTTGATTATTTGCGTTCTAAGCCTTATTTCTATATTCTTTGCAAAGAACAGGTACATCAAGATTGATCTTAACCTTAAAAATCATAATCAGTGAAACACTATTAACACCTTAATTGGGCACAAACGTAATTGGGAAGCAACATCCTACCTATCTAGTGAGGATAGTGACTCTGAGAGTTCTGAGAATAACCGTGACTGGTGGCCTGAGAGGCATTTTATGGAAGGTTATTCACTATCCTTATCATTAGTTTATCCACCATTGATGCATATAACACCTGACCAATTACTTGACAACTAATGGTGGAATGAGGTTAACCTTCAACTTTTGATAGATATAGAATGGGCAGAGATAACTATTAATAATGAATGGTCTGATGTACCTTCTTACACCATGGACACAGACACTAGCATAGAGTCTAGAATGAGTTCATTATCTGATTATAATGATATGCCACCTTTAGAAGATATCTATGACATAAAGAGTTTTGACACTACGTATAAGGAGGATGTTGACATTCCCACAGAGTTGGAGCAAGATGAGGCCTTTGGTAATGCCTTACACAATTTGTTTGAATCTCATCGTATCTTTGAAGACAACATGAGGTAATCCTTTTCTTTTACTTTTATTAATTGCCTATTTTGTTATGCTATCACCTTAGTGCATTAATCTCTTCAATCTAAGTTGAGGGGGAAATAAATTAGTTAGTATGTTAGGAGGTTTGAATAATGGGTGCATACATAGTTAAATTATGCTATATTCTTATTTATGACTTTATCTCATACTCATTATCTTCATCATGCTCACTTTGCACACTACAAACCCAGATATGCATTATGGTTCTCACATTGAGTACAATGTAAATTCTAAGTTGAGGGATGGTAGGGTTCACATGACGATCTTTCATACCAAAATTGTAAAATTTTAAAATTTTTGGAGTATTTTGAAATTGAATACTTGAAGTTAGCACATTTGCACCTATATGTCAACCCTTTTGGTATAGTTGATTGTGGAATTGTGTGAGAAAGTGATGAGTGAATCCTGCTTAAGCATTAATAAGAAACTTAGTTCAAATTGAATGTATCATGACCTTGTGTACTTTATGACTATCATGGAAAAGAGTTTATGTACTTAGGAGTAGATTTTGTTCAACATTGGTTAATTGAGCATTCTTGGAATAGGTGGCGACTTATACCCCTTTTTAGTGAGCTTTTGAGCCTATCAATTTCTTTTCTTGAGGGGTTACACATAATTACAGCTCTTTTATTCTTCATTTTGGTTTTCAATGCACTAATTGCATCACATACACTTGCATGAGCTTCACTTGGCATAGCATGAGTTGTTGCAAGCTCAGAAAATGATGTTAGGCCTACTTTGCTATTTTGGGCTTTTTTGTCCTTTCTTGGTTATGAATTACCCAAGGAACCAACTTGAAGCCTGTTAATAAAGTGTGTGATGTATATTTATTTTCTTGATTTCTACCTCACTTAAACCCATTCACACACTTTATGCCTTACCCTCATATGTCTTGGTTTATGAAAGTGCCTCAATGTCAATGAGATGAACATAGGTTAGGAATGGGAACTTTTGAGAGCACATTGAGATAAAATGTTGGGCGGAAAATTAAATTGTACTTCAATTCAAAAAAAAATATTTCACTACTTTTGTTTATGAAATTATGGGACTTATAAATCATTTGAAATATTTGCGATTATCCCTAGGGTAGTAATTATTGTGGATAAGCTTCTTGTTGGGGTCTTTGATAAGGTTGGAAAAGAGATGAGTAGTTTGGGACTTGTGTGCACTTGAACATCTTTATCCCAAGACATGTGTTTTGATTTCCATATCTTCCATTGTTAACCACTACCCCCGGCCAAGTTACATCCAAAATAAAGACCTAGTGGATTCTACATAAGAAACTCTTGTATTATGTACGTAGTGGTTTTGTGTAGGTTGTGTGGTATGATTTCTTGCATGGCATAGAACTTTTTGGTATGAGCTATCCACTTTGAACTTCAATTCAGTTTACTTACTTTGTGGGGTTGTGTGCAACTAGGATAACATCATATGCTAATTGGTATGTGTGAACCCTTGATGAGTGAACTTCTTTTTATGAGTGGTACCCTGTGAGTGTTTGAAGTCAAAAATTAGCTCTATTTATGCCCTTGCAACCTTGTTGAATAAATGAAGCAATTTTTCACACATGCTCTTCCAAATTCGATAGATCAGACATTGATGCTTAGCACTTGAAAATTACACATGATATTTGGGTTTTGTGACTTGTTGGCCATAAGCATTATTCATTTTTGATCTTGATCATTTTTTTAACACTTTGAGACTATATCATAGAAATTTATGGGTGGATTCACTACAAACCCTCATGAGTCCTTACTCGTTCAACTGGGGGAACCTAGGGGTTTAAAAGGCTTGTTGCACTTGCTAACTGCAGCCATGTTTCCAACGAAAAGAGAAATGGGTTAGTAGTTGCATTTCATTTTAATAAAGAGCATTGCTAGGGACTAGTAATGTTTAAGTTGGGAGATGTGTGATTACACTTGAAAAGTGTAATTACTTACTCTATATTTTGATAATTTTAAAGCATTTACAAGTTTAAATCCAAAGTTTTAATGTTAATTTGTAATTTATAAGTTTTATTCTTTTAATTGTAGGGAAAAGGATGAAAACATTGAAGTTTTTCACATTGGAGATGGCTTAGAGGATGAAAGGGATGCTATGGTTCAAGCCTCACCAATGATGGTCTGGACCAGCCCAAAGACCTGAACTGAACAAGAAGGAAATTTGGAGTAGTGATCATTCTGTGGTCCGGACCACTCCGCAGACGGTTCGGACCACTGAGACTTGATGGGCGCACGGTTTAATTGAATTCTAGGGTTTTTGGATGAACCCTTTATAAATACATCTGCATGACCGACTGAAAAGGATTATTCATCATTTTATTCTTTTTCATATTGCTTGAAAAAACCTTTTTAAGAGAGTTTTACATTAGTTGAAAGAGTTTTTATGGATTCGTACGATGTGTTCTTGCTCTTCGTAGTACTTCTTTTATCTTACGCTTTTTCAGAGTTGATTTCCGTGTAAGTTACTTTTATTTAGGTATTCTAATATATGTGTTTGTTGCTTTCATTTCATTTAAAATAATGTAAAAGTAGAAACCCTAGTTCTTGATTCAACTATTCAAGAACAGGTAGTTCATGAAAATACTCTGGGATATACGTAGATCCTTCACATAGGTTTCGAAAGCGCATGCGCAGGGATCTACTACTTTAAATCTATTTTAACTTGTTTTGAAAACATTCGAAAATGAAAATCTTTAATCACATTCATTTGAAATCAGTGGTATGAGTTTTCGATTATAATTATCTGCATATTTTTGGACAATATTATAAATAGGTTTCGAGTAAAAACCTTAAATTCGTTTGTTTGAAAAACTTTCGAAAACAAAAACCTTTAACCATATTCGTTGAAATCACTGAAAGTAAACATCCTAGAGTAAAGTAGTGAACTACCCGGACTTGCAAGTTGAATCAAGAACTTCTTTATTATTAATTTCATTGTTCAATTCAGATTATCATAGTAATTAAGTCAATTAAATTATTTTCAATTTATTCTGAATTTAAAAGAGAATTTAAATATAATTGAATTGTTAAAAGTCTTTCGTAGGGGTAATTTAATTATTAGTTTTAATTTTATTTGTTTTTATTTGTTTTATTTCTGTTAAATCCTTAGACTTAGTTCAATTGAATACCAACCCTCTCTTACATTGAACCCCCTTAAAGTCCTGTCGTAACCTAAAAGCTAAATAATATAGGCTCCCTGTGAATTCGACCTCGAACTCACCGAGTTTAAAACTACGATTACCCTCATGCACTTGAGAGGAAGAACCCAAACACATTTCGGGATTGATTAACCCGCGCACAAGAAGTTTGATAGTTGAAAACTATCTTGGCTAAGTTGAGAGAGGTCAATTATCAGCTCATCAAGAATATATTCTTCTCTCTCTGGATGTGCATCAAGACCCTAGAAGAAGTCTCTATTTATAGAGCATCATGCAATCCAATCCTACGTAGGATTATATAATTTTCTGTTTCCACAATCTTATAGGAAACTTTCCAAAATCTTTTAAGAAACTTTCCAATCTCCTTGAAGATTAGGAAACTTTCCCTAAAGTATCTTTAAACTTGCATTAGTAAAATTTTCAAAAAGCCTTCAAACCTATACTTTTGAAACCTTAGCCAAATGCCTAAATATATAAGGTTAGAATCATTATTTTGTTCACTAATTTTCCAATTACAAAAATAAACCTAACATATCCCATAATTAGGGGTAACATGTTATGGAATCTATGTGTATACAATAATTAATTCAATATTTAATCCCTAACAACCTCGCCATTCATAACGAGCTACCACCCGAATATTTCTCCATGAAAACCCTGTATAAAGGACACTGCCAATTACACAAGGCACACCATTTTTAATATACCAAAACTCTACCAAAATTAATACATAATCACTTACTAAATTAAGTACAGGAGAACTTTTGATTGTCCTATGGTAGATTCTTATGATTTAGTGGAGGAGGAGAGTTGCCCGTGACTTGAGCATGACCTACATATTTTTTGCATTATTAAGGCATATAATTTTTGTTTTAACTAGCGCTGAGCTAGTTGACTTGGGTTTTATTGTATATATGGAGTTATGCTAATAAGCTTTTGTACTTTTCTTTATTAATATATTCTTTATTACTATTTAATAAAGAAAGAAAAAGTGACGTTGTTCAAAAATCTTTTATGAATAAAGCAAAAGCATTGTAAGAAGTGGTATTTGAAGTACTAAAATAAATATGCTTCAACGGAGTAATAATGCGGAAGTCCGTGATTCTAGGTCTCGAAGTAAGAAAATCTTTTTTTTTTTTTTTGGAAATTAAGTGTAATTTGGATTAATGGGAGAATATGTACATCATCATAGCGACATACCCCTGTATGGCAAAAGTTAGTTACAAAAGAAATTTCCTAATTGGTTTTGAAGCCTAGCATTTACATTAGTACTTTGAATGATAGGTAGTTTAGAAACTTTAATTCTAACTTCATGAAAAATGTTTTTAATGATGCTGGAACTTGTTAAAGAAAGCTCGTTGAAGATTATAGCATTACTCTTTCCAAAGAGATACACCATGGCTACCCAAACTAGCTTACAAATTTCCTTTGCTAGGCTTTTCCCGCTGAAGTTGCCCATAGCCCAAGCAAATAAAGCATTCCTATAGGAGTGCTTCTCTTAAAGCAGTTGAGCAAGGACACAGGAAGAAGAGAAGCTCCATATTTTCAGCACTTTACCCACAAAAAACATATAATGGATCGACATCTTCCCCTAAGAAGTAAGATTATCTTTAGTTTTTAGTCTCTCCCTTATTGCAAGCCATATAATAAAGCTATGTATTGCAACATGGTTAGGGAACCATATGAGAATATGCCAAGTTATCTTTTGAGATCATTTGCTAATAGCATCCCACATAGCCGTAGAATTGTAAGTTTCACTCTTCGACACAATCCACATAAACGTGTTTGGCAGTTGTGGGCCAAGAGGATTTTCAAGAACGATCCCCCTGAGTTCTTTTGTGCTTAGATAAGCCAACTCCATGATCCATACCTAATCACCTTTGAGACTTGAGCATCTTTTGTTAAACCAACATCATAAGCTATTCTGGGACCATACTTAGGAATAAGAGGGTCATTTGGATGCCAAATTGCCAAGGGAAAGAGTTCAGCATTACCCACCTCATACTTAGAGATGTCATATGCCTTTTCACAAAGTTTGAGTATTGTCCTCCAATTCCAAGAGCAATCGGATGTCCTTTTGCTTCTTGAAATTATCCCTAAGGACCATAATTTCTCTTATGGTCCTTTTGCTCCTCAATTCTTATGGTCCTTAGGGTGATAAGAGAAATTATTATCCTCCACTAATGAGTTGAATAGCCTTGAGAAGAATTCCATTGCAAGGAGGAACAAATATGGGGAAAGAGGATCACCTTGTCGATGTCCTTTTGCTCCTTGAAAATATCCCTCGAGGGCTCCATTAAAGGAGATAGAGAATTGAGGAGAAGTAATGCAAGATGCTATCCATTCCTTAAACATAGAAGGTAATTTAAGAGCTTGAAGGATATCTAATATAAGGTTCCATGAAACTAAATTAAAGACCTTCATCAAATCGATCTTCAAGGCACACTGAGTAGATAAGTTTTGTTGGTGATAATTCCTTACCAGTTCATGCATAAGAAGAAATTGATCTGAGATGGATCTACCTTTGACTAATGCTGCTTATGAGAGACTTATAACATGGGGCATTATCCGCTTGAGCTTATTTGTAATTATTTTAGAAATGCACTTGTAGACTATAGAGGAGCAAGAAATAGGCCTATAGTTTGTGACCATGCTCGGATTTGGCACCTTAGGAACAAATGCAATAATTATGGAGTTGGTTGCCTTAAACAGTTTACCTGAGTTGAAGAATGATCTAATTTCCTCTACGAAGTCATCACCGACTATGCTCTAAGCTTTCTTAAAGAAGTGGGAAGAGCCTAGTGGTCTGGTAAGGAGATGAGAGTATTCTTGATTTCATCATCTATTACTTCAGCATCCAAAGAGTTTACTAAATTAGTAGGACGCCCAGCTTGCATAATTTCTTCAACACATTGCTTTGCATTGGAAGGATAGGAGAAGGGAGTGCAAACGAGCTGCTTGT
Source organism: Sideroxylon spinosum (assembly GCA_003260245.2). Lineage (NCBI taxonomy): Eukaryota > Viridiplantae > Streptophyta > Magnoliopsida > Ericales > Sapotaceae > Sideroxylon > Sideroxylon spinosum. The sequence continues at coordinate 15,494,296 of QLOD02000002.1, forward strand.
AATGCTCTAGGAATATAGATTTGATAGCTTCAGAAACTTCTTGTCTTTCTTCTTGAGCATCTAAGACTGAAAGAATTTTATTCCTTGAGCAATAAGACTTGACTTTTCTATAGAAGTAAAAGGTATCTTGATCCCCAACTTTAATAGTAATATCCCTAGCTTCTGTTATAATAGGCTTCCTTTGCAAGGGAGAGTTGGATGTAATCCTCAAGCGCACTATTTTCTTTTTCAAAGAGATTTGGGCTTGGATTGCCTTAAAGCTCTCTCTGAATAATATCTAGCTCGCCTTTGGCTGCAGCAACTTTATTAGGGAGATCACTATAAAACTTAGCAATTAATGCTTTAAAGGCTGCCTTGAGGGACTTAAGCTTGGAAAAGAGCTTAAACATTGGGGTGCCCGAATTAGGCTGTGACCATACTTCTTCCACTATTTTAATGAATTCCTTGTGCTTTGTCTAATAATTGAAGAATTTAAATGGTTTCAAACTAGCTTTAGTGTGTGGCCTGATGTTGATGATGATGGGACTATGATCTGAAGTGCTTTCTGTGGAGAAATATGCCTCTGAATTAGGAAATGAACTAAGCCATCTTTCATTCACCATCGTGCTATCTAATTTGCTATAAATTTTGAAGCCATCTTCTTGTCTATTAGTCCATGTGAATTGGCAACTAGAATACCTTAAATTAGTGATTTCCATAACTTTAAGGCATTCATTAAATTGGAGGATTGCTTGCTTGTCAATGCCGTTGCCACCTTGCCTCTCTTTCTCATTCCGGACCACGTTGAAATCCCCTATAATAATCCAAGGAGCAAAGTTGTAAACCAAGGCATGGTTAGATAGTAATTCTTTCCAAAGTAGTTCTCTAGTCTTCCTATCATTAGAAGCATATATAATAGTACCAAAAAATTTCAAGGATGGCAGCAGGTGAGTTATATAACAAAAGATGGATTGGTTGGAGCCTGAAATGATATTGATATCTACAATAGTGGGATCCCACATAAGCAGGATTCTAGCTGCTATATCATTAGTATGATTACCAAAATGACAAAAGGAAGGATAGAAAGCTTTACAAGTGTTTTCTATATTATGGTTTCTCACTTTTGTTTCAAAGAGACTAATAAATTGCAGAGATGAACTTTTAAGGAACTTTCGATTTTCAGCTTGCTTGAGGGGTGATTTAAACCCGTCATGTTCCATGTAGCAAATAGCGTTACTCTTGTGATCTAGAGCATGGAAGAGCTTTTTTTTTTTTTTTCTTTTTTTTTTTTTTTGACTTATTGAAAGAGTGGGGTTTTGAATCTGCAACACTGGTGGATTGAGCATTATCTTCATTTTGGGTTACGGCTTGGTTGCAAATTGGAGAAGAAAGACATGTGTCAGCCGGTTGTACGTCTTGGGAGCTATTTTGCATTATGGAATCATCTTCAGAATTCTTGCTAGCTGGAACTTCAAAAGGAAGCTGATCATGTAGAGAGAAGTGGTAGATTAGAGGAGCAATTATGGATCAGTTGATTGAGAGGATTTTGTTGCATCTATGGCCAACAGGGGAATGACAAGAGGGATCTCTTCCGTTAAATAGCTAAGGCCACTAAATTTGTTAATTGAATTGATGTCAGTTATAGGAGCTTGTGTTCCTCCCATTTCATGTTGTTGAGCATGACTGGTTCCAATAGAATCAACAATTGAATCACCAATTTCTTCCTCGGGTGAGTTGGAGTTTACAAGTTGCTTAGGATAGGCTTCCACCTTTATGGTTCATGCATCATTGTCACCGGATGGTTTAGTAACTTTCCTCCATTGCCGCTTAACAATTTTTGGGCATTGATTTGGCTTATGCCCAAATTTTTTACATATCTCATAGATTGTGGCGGTCCACTCATACTCCACTGGTTGCTGGAATGAATTCCTATCATGATCATGAATTTCAATAAATTGAGGGAAAGTGGAGTTTTTATCAACCTTACACAAATTCTTGCATATGTTGCCTCTACCGCATGGCTGTCATCCAATTGGTGAATAATGGGCATCCAATTTGACTAGCTAACTTGCTAAGCGTTTTAGAAGACCATAAGTTGAGTTTAAGATGGGGAAATCTGATCCAGATTGAGAGCTTTTCAGGACTGATTCTGTTATAAGACTGGGACGGTGACCATGGCTTCAAGATTAAAGGTTTGTCATAATAGCTCCAAGGGCCCATCTCAAGCACTTTTAGTTTTTTCTCTTCATTTTGGAAGTTAAAGAGACCAGCTTTTAGGATGAACAGATCAATAGCTCCAAAGGCCTTCCATCTTTTCTCTATGTAATGCTTTATGAATTTGAAAGGAGGCTTAGCACCAATTACATATCCAACAACTGTATCACTCCATCTGTTAGGCTCCTCCGAGACCTCTTCAGGAGTTATGGAGACCGATGGTGGGGCTCCAGCTTCCACCGAGTTGATTGGGAAGTACTCTAAGGATATGCCATTGGTTTTTATTCTATTTGAATTAAATAGCTGAGCCTAGGATGACTTCGGGCTGTGTGAGGCTTGGCTTGGACCATGTGGGCTGTTTTGGGTTTGCATGGAAGTAGCGGGTGGTTTGGATTTTGAGTAAGCTAGGTTGGACCCAATGATTGGAGGAAAATCAATTTCTAGATTGTAAAAGGACAAGGGCGCCAGGATCATTTGAGCTCTTGAATTGGGAATGCGGGACTTGTCTGATGGTTTAAGGTGAAAAGGTCACTGGCCATGGCAGGTGAAAGTGGCTTGTAGTCAGATGGTATGGATATTAGAGGGGGTTTTGCCCCGGCGACATTGCGTTGACCGGGTAAAAGGGCTTGTATCGGTGCAATGAGGACTAGGGAGCTTTTATGGACTTCCTTTGATGCCTGGTGGCAAGAGGATTGCAGCAAGCTTTCCTTTTCATGGAGTAAAAGAACCGAATCAGGGAACATACCTCTAGCTTCAGGAAACATTGCTCTTGGACGAGTGGCTTCATGCTCTGGGTAAGCATTTGTTGCTGATTAATCTTCATATCCTCGGCTGCATTAGGAGTTCCTAATGTCAGATTTTGGATGACTGCTGTACACCCGAAATTCCTCCGGTTCCTCATCTGCTGAATTTCAGCTCTAAGCTCATCAATGCTACGACATGAGGGAATGGTAGAAGTACCTTTGTTCGGTGAAGATGGGAGTGATTTAACTTTAACCTAAACTGTGGACTTGCTCGTATAATAGCATGGGCAGGGATCGGAATAAAGTTGGATGAAATTCCTTGGGAAACCTCATCTAGCTATATACCAACCTTCCTAGGACAAGAGGTATTTGGATTCTTACTTACAGATCGAAGCACCGAATCCTTTTAGATATTTGCGGCACTAATTGGTATACTAGCATTTATAGAAGAAGAAGAAACTAAATTTGGTTGCAAGAGAGCAGTAGACGGTTTTGCACTAGAGAGGGAAGCCATTGGAGGTTTAGAGAGAGAAATTTCTAGAAAAGATCAATAAATTGAATTCGACTAAGGGACAGGCACTTGCAAGTATTTCATTCTTCGAGGAAAATACCCCAAAATTTTCATTAAGGAGTAGGAAAATGATCATCCTATTCCCTTGAGTTGTAAGTGCAGTTGTTCATTACGCTTTCTTATTTTTTTGTTTCTATTTTAAAAGTCAGGCCCTTGTGTTTTTCTCCTAGATAAATGTGAGTATCAAGATGAGTGTCGTTTTAACCACAAAGGGTCTCTCTTTTTATTCTGTCTCTATCTTACGCAATTGGGATATAAGTAGTTATATTAATTTGGTAGGACTAAGTCATGCCGTCTGTGGTTTAGATTAGGTAGTACTGCTCTTATAGAACAGTGCCTCAAGCTATATAGTACAATTTTTGTTCGGTGATAAACTTGTTCTTACTAATTAAAAAAAAAAAAATTAACAGTAATCGGTTAATATTATACTTGACAAAAATCATTGTTTCTGTTAAAATTATCCTTAGAAAGCTAAATGACATCTTTTGTTTTAAATAATTAAGACGTATTTTTGATAAAATAATCAAATCAGACAAATTGAAGAGTCAATTCAAATTTTTTATTTTTATTTATTTATTTATTTATTTATTTTTTGAACTAATCCCTTTTTTTTTTACTTATTTATTTAGTTATTCTGAACTGTGTTTTTGAGTAAAAATATATATAAGGGTTGGGAGCAAGAAGATTGACTCAAGCTCTGGAGTTAGAGAGCACTTATCCACTAGATTACCGATTCGGCCCAAGTAAACTGGTTGATGAATTGGTTTCATTTGATGACAGAGATAAATGGTCCCCGATTCGTGATAATAAATTGTAAACTCTATCATTCCATCATCATGGTATGTATGCAACTAGCAAATTAATAGTCCCTAATTTTTTTCTATATATACTTTTATGAGAGAGAGAGAGAGAGAATATACAATACCTGGGATGAAAAGGTGCGTAATTGTAGTAATTGTAGCCATGCACCTCAAATATTTTTCACTTTCATGAGCTCTAATTCACATGCTTTCCTGACATTCATCCACCTGATACCCGAGACTAGTCTCACCCTATAACGTTTATCCCATTCGCACCATAGTATCTCCAGAACTCTCTCTCTCTCTCCCCCCTCCCTCTCTCTCTCTCTCTCTCTCTCTACCTCACAGTGTGTTTTATGTGAACGTGAGGAGAAGACGGTTGTGTGTAGATCAGCTGTAAATGTACCACTATAGTAGAGAAGAGAATCCGAGGAGGAGAGACTGAAAGTTTCATTCGAATCAGTCACTTTAGTTGCGTTTAGTAAGAGGATTTGGTGGGAGAAAGGGGAAAAAAAATGAAGAAAATTTAAAATATATGTTTTGATTTAAATGATCTTTAAAAAAATGGTAAAATATAAAATATTTATCAAATATAATTATTTTTAATTTAATTATTACATTTTAATTCTTAAATGCCTTGCTTTCTCTCTTTTATTTTTCATTAGAATTCAAGATAATAATTTTTAATTTTCTATTGCTCTCTTTTTTTTATTAATAAATTTTTAATCTAAAAACCTATGATCATCCAAGTTAAGATTTCTCAAGCACAGCCACAAACAACAACAGTTGCCTAATAAAGAAACAAAATTCTCCAGCTTTATTCTATTTGTACGTACAAGGGATGCCCTAAGATTTTGTACCTTTCTTTATTTATTTATTTACGTTTTGCCTTTAAATAATAAAAAAAAAAAAGATACTAAGATTTTCTCAAAGGAAAATAAATGTGTAGAAAACTCAATAACTTAAATATATAATTATTTTTTTATAATTAATAAGGTAACAAACATCAATTCATTTTTATTTAGTTTTTAATTTAATCAAAAAATAGAATAAATCTAACATTCTTAAATTTTCACCTTTCTTTTTTTTTCCTTCTTTCCTCCCAACAAAAATTCAAGATCCAAATACATAAAAGAAACTCATGCTGGTCGCATTCACACTCAAAAACACATAAGCTTAACTAATTGGGTTGTTAATTTTGTTTAGATATACCTCTTTTTTTTTTTTTTTTTGTAATAGTAAGAATAATTTATTACTAAAAATTAGATCTACAATAAATAATGACACGGCTCTAAAAGACCGATCCAGTTTAACCTAAATCAGTTACGACCAAAGTTATTTAGGAAAAGTAGACATCAAATTCATGACACTACTCTAAAAAACCTACCTGGTTTAACCTAAATTAGTTACAGCCCAAGTGATTTAGGAAAAGCAGACATCTAATTCTATCTACAAATAAAATAACCACACAACCCAAGTGAATATGAACAGAAGAACTCATTTTCTAGAGGGAAAACAATGCTTCTAGAGCAATAGACCCCAACCTAAGTAGAATACCTGTCTAACCTATCTTCTAAAACAATCACTTACAACCCAAGTAGATAGATTAAAAATCAAAACATAACTCTTAAGCCTAGCCCAACTAGACTAAGACTTAGGACAAAATAACAACCAAATGGTCATACGAAATTTTGATTATTTAGCCCAGCTAAACAACATAGCCTAATTGAACAACTCAAAGCATTCAGCCCAAGTGATCACAAAGTCCTTAGAGCTATAAAATACTCGCTCAGGTTCCACACAAATGTTTGATCTATGATAGGATGACATCATCCCTTTTCCATTATAATCGAAACCTCCATGGTCATTAAATTTGTAATAATTTGTATTTTTTATATGATATTTTATTCCTAATAAATATGATTATGCTTTAATAGCATGCTAATGTGTTTAACGTGATGCATTAGTGGACTCAGTTGCTTAGTTATGGGGGGTTGGGTTTTTAGTTTGTTTCAAATCAAGAGTTCTTCTCTAGGAATAATGGGTTCATGCACACCAACCAAAGGGTCTGGGCGCATGGGTGCACGGATTGTTACATTAGCAATTTATAAGTTTGTTTCTCTACTTTTTCAGCTAAGATATTCTCTTTTCATCTTCGTTGCCCACACCTATAAGTTTATAAGAATAAGTTCACCGCCTATATTAAATCTCTTCAATTCCTTGTCGTTTCTTTATCTCGAAGCCTCCCGTGCCTATATACAAGCATATATGTATATGGTTATATATTTTTGGGTGAGAGCAATAATCTGAGAAGAAAAACGAAGCTTCTGTAAGTTCATGAAACCTTAACTTTGTTTTAATTCCTCCTACCCATCTTTAATTAAAGTTAATCTGAACCTGTTTGATGTTTTATTTTTTTGTTGGAGGTTATGGATTGATTATGCTAGGTCCTTGGAAATTTTGGGTTTTTTTATTGTTCACTATTCTTCATTTCGTTCTTCTCCGAGCATTTGAGGTAGGGATTTAATGCTTGTATTTACATATATGATATGTGACGTGTTGTTTGTTGATTGTACAATTGTTTTGAAAGTTAGAAGGATCCATCATGAATTGTTACAAGTTAACAGTGAAGATGAGGAGAATAACAACAATAAGCCCCTGGTACCCACACAAAGAGCTCCAATTTGGACTAGAGCAAAAACACAGAGAGAAAAGCAAAGTAGGAAGTCAGAGTAGCTACTGTGGTTCGGACCATCTCCGAAACGGTCTCGACCACTGTAACATATACCAAAAGAAATTGAGCTAATGTGGTCCGAATAGTAGCCACGAGTGGTGCGGAACACTGGGGAACTATAGGCACATTTTTTATTTTTTAAGGTTTTTTTTAAGGGCTCTATAAATAGAACCTTTTAGGGGATGTTTTGAGAGTTCATCTCAGCCATTGTATAGAGTTTTACAGACTTTTTCTATGGTTTCTTTAGTTTTTTTTAATTTTTTTGAAGAATGTTCTAGTGAATTCTTGGAGTTTTCATTGGCACATTATCGACGTTGATTACGTTTCGCTTTGTTTCGATGTATGGTATTTGAAGTTTCAATTTAGTTCAATGAATGTTATTTCTTTTTTTGTTTTTATTTTTATTTCTTGTGCTGTTATTAATTTTATGTTCGACTAAATCGCTCGTTCTTGATTCAACAAATCAAGGAAGGATTGATTATTATAAATATAGGGATGTGTATAGATCTACGTGTATTGTATGAAAAGGTACATGTAGAGATTTACTGCTTTTAGATTTAATTTTATTCATTTCAAAACAGTTTGAAAACAAAAACCCTTGATCACATTCTCTGTAATCACTGATAAGGATTTTTGAATCTCAAATTTTCTTCTATATTTTCGAGATGAATATATTAAATCTAAAGTTTAATATTATTAAAAGAAAATCATTCGGTTTAGTAATCCTAAACGTGAACGTAAAACTGAGTTAGAAAAATTATATAAGCTTTCACGAAAACATCTTTCCGATCTATTTTTCCTTTACATGAAACTTAGATTGTGACCTAAAAACACATCACTTTGTGAAATAATAAATTCACCTGGAATTGAAAGTTGAATCAAGATCTTTATCTATTAGTTGCACTACATCTTTTGATTTTAGTTATTTGTTGCTTTAAATTATGAATTTTGATATTTTGTTTATATTAAGTTTAGTTGAGAAATTTATAATTTTTTATAATTTAAAATCAACCCAAAACCTCAAACACTTGAAATCGTTACTTCTACACTTGGTAGTAAATTGCTTTCATCTTTGGAAATATAGAAATTAAAATAGAGGTGCCTTCTGGATTCGACCTCGTTTTCATCAAGTTAAAACTACACTACACACCCTTACACTAGGGGGTATTTTTAAACGTAATATCTAGAGGTAGTCAAGTTTTTCACGCAATTTCTAGAGGTAGTCACGTTTTTGGCGCCACTACCAGGGAACCGAGTCTTAAATTTTAAGTTGCTTTAGATTAAGATTTATTTACTGCCATTTGGTTGAAAAGAAAAATTAAGTTTTGTTTATGTTTCTTTTACAAAGTCATCTTAAGAAAAGAATTTATAATCTGCAAAAAGAGATCGAATCTTTGGAAATTCAAATTCAAGAAGAAGAACTACAGCTTGAGCTTTTCAAAATTTTGATCAAAGAAGGGAAATCTATAGAAATCTTACTAATTTAGAATTTAATTTAAGATTTTGGTATAAAGAATTAAAGTATTTTCATTAAGAATTTTTGAAAATAGCTTTTTAATTTCTTTTTATCTCCTGGAATTCAATTTTTTATTTACCTAGTTTATGAGTGCTTGGAATCGTGGGGAAGACGGTAGATTAATACGTTTTGGAAACATCAATATACCTTTTAATACTGAAAATCTCTTCATAGAAATTCCCCTATCATATACTCCTACTGCTACGGTAGAAATGGTAGAAAATAATCGACTCATTATTCCTAGACGTTCAATGAGGGACATACTCCAACAAGATAGGCATGCACCTGAATCTTGTATAGTGTGGCCTAAAAATCAAAGACCTTTCAATTTCAAACTAGAGATGATCCAACTTTTGCTAACTTTTCATGTTATGAAATCTGAGAATCCATATGAACACTTAACTAGGTTTAGGAATATCTGTGTGAATTTCAAAGATCAAAACTACCCCATAGATCTAGTTTTCCTAAAACTTTTTTCTTTCTCTCTTAGGGATAAAGCTGTTAGATGGTTTGAGCTTTTGTAACGTAATTCTATTCACTCATGGGAAGAAATGAAATCTAAATTTCTGAAGAAAATTTTCCCTTCTTGTAGAACTGATGCCACTCAACACTAGATTTTGAACTTTACTCTTCAAACTGGTGAAACTTTTATTAGTGCTAGGAAAGATTCAAAACACTTTTACATTCTTGTCCATACCATAGATTCGAAGTCTTGCATCTAGCTAGTATCTTCTAAGGATCCTTAACACAATAACTTAAACAATTCATGGAAACAATGTGCAATGACCAGTTGTACGCTAAAACTCTTGAGGAAGCATATGAATATTTTGAATTTCTAGTTGAGAATGCACAAACATGGGATACGACAGGATCCCAAAATTGTAACACCTACCAAGGGGATACATAAATTGTTAAGGAACCTGTGGCAAGTAGAAGATCAAATATAGACCAAAGATCAAGTGAAATTAAACAAGAATAAGAAAGCATAGGAGAAAGACATAGAAAAAGGGAAAGAAAAGGAAGGTAAAAAAGCGGTAGAGGTTACTTCAACAGAATTCGTTCTCAAACCACCATTCTCACAAAGATTCCTAAAATCAAAGAGAGATGCTTAAGGTGCAGAAATATTAAAGGTGTTCAAGAAAGTCAAAATCAACATACCTCTAATTGATGCAATTAAGCAAATTTTTGCATATGCCAAATTCTTAACGGAATTATGCATGATGAAAAGAAGGCTAAATGTAAAAGAGAAAGTTTTTTTAACTGAACAAGCTAGTGTTATACTTCATGGTCGTATACCCCCAAGTATAAGAACCCTAGATGTCCTACTCTATCATGCCACATAGGGAATTGTTATATCAGCCGAGTACTGTTTGATTTAGGGGCAAGTGTAAATTTATTCCCAGGAGAAATAAAGCCCATTTGCGTGACACTTCAACTTGCTGATAAGTCTATTAGAGTTCCATGAGAAATAGTTGAGAATGTATTAGTTCAGGTAGGAGATTTTTGCTTCCCAGTAGATTTCATCATATTGGATACACAACCTTTAACTAATGTGTCTGCTCCAAATTCGACACCTGCTATATTAAGTAGACCATTCCTTGCTACTTCAAATGCACTTATCAATTGCAGGAATGGATTAATGAAAATGTCCTTTGGAAATATTGAATTCGAGAGTAATATTTTCCATATGAGTAAACAGCCAAATGAACAACTTGATATGTAGGAGGTAGATTTCATAGAAACCATAGTACAATATTATATAGATCGTGAATTCTTAGAGGATCCATTAGAGAGAACTCTTTTGTTTAGTAAAGAGAATTTAACTTTTCCAACCCAGATAGTAGAGATGAAAGCAATTTATGATTGGTTAGAGGTGTGCCCTATAATATCTATAGGAAAATGGGCACCAACTATTGAACCATTGGGATCAATGTTGAATAAAACTGAATCCTTTGAGTTGAAAGCACCACAACCTAAGAGGAAACCTCTTCCCAGTAATTTAAAGTATACATTTTTAGGTGAAAATGATACCTAGGTTAAGGAATGAACACTATAGCTTGAATATTTAAAATTAAAGAATTGTTAATTAGTTGTTCCACATTTGATATACTAATTTCTTACGGTTGGGGTGTTCCCAGTAGTCATATCCTCTGAATTGACTTCTGATCAATAGTGTAAACTAGTTAAGCTTCTGTAGAGTCATAAGAAAGCTTTAGGTTGGTTAGTAGCAGACTTAACTGGTATTAGTTCAAAGATGAAAGAAGTAGTAAGAGCTGAAGTATTAAAATTACTTGATGTAGGAATTATATACCTAATCTCTAATTCTAAATGGCTAAGTCCTACACAGGTGGTCCCTAAGAAATCAGGCGTTGCAGTAGTTTGGAATGAGAATAATGAGTTCGTTCCAACTCGAATTTAGACTAGTTGGAGATTATGCATTGATTATAAAAAGCTCAATGTTTTAACAAGGAAAGATCATTTCCTCTTTCATTTCTGGATCAAGTTTTGGAAAGAGTAACTGGGCGTGCATATTACTATTTCTTAGATGGCTGTTAGGGCTATAATCAAATCGATGTTGCTTTAGAAGATTAAGATAAAACTACTTTTACTTGTTCTTTTGGCACATTTTCTTATAAAAGAATGCCCTTTGGTCTTTGTAATGCTCTTGCTATCTTTCAGCGCTGCATGATCAGCATTTTTAGTGAAATGGTAGAAGAAATCATGGAATCTTTATGGAATATTTCTCTGTTTATGATGATTCCTTTGAGCAATGCTTAGAGAATCTTAATCTACTATTGACTTAGTGTGAGGAGAAAAATCTAATGCTTAATTGGGAAAAATTCTATTTCATGATGACAAAGGCATAGTTTTAGGTCACATTGTTTCCAAAGAGGGCATCCAAGTATATCAAGCTAAGGTAAAATTAATTCAAAAACGTCCCACTCCACAATTGATTAAGGATATTCGCTCATTCTTAGGCCATGCTGGATTTTATTGGGGTTTCATTCAATCATTTATTGAAATTTATAAGCCCTTGTGTCATTTATTAACACAGGAGGCATCTTTTGAATGGACACCACAATATCAAGAGGCATTTGAAAAATTCAAAACCTGTTTAACTATAGCACCTATCCTTCAATCTCATGACTGATCACTTCCTTTTGAACTTATATGCGATGCAAATGACTATGCTATTGGTGCTGTGTTAGGGTAAAGAACAGATAAGAAGGCACATGTTATTTATTATTCTAGTAAGACCCTAAATGATGCTCAATGAAATTACACGACAACTAAAAAAGAGATGTTAGCAGTTTTCTTTGCCCTTGAGAAATTTCACTCTTATCTTATTGGTTCAACAGTTATAGTGTATACCGATCACTCTATGTTGAAATACTTATCAACCAAACAAGAAGCAAAACCAAGGTTAATACATTGGACTCTGTTATTACAAGAGTTTGATAGTGAAATTAGAGATAAAAAGGGTTTTGAGAATGTGGTAGCCGATCATTTGTCATGTTTACTAATGGAAGCTTACTTAGAGGATGAAATTTAAATAAATGATAGTTTCCTATATGAAGAACTATTCAATGTAGCTAAAATAGTAGCATCTACACCTTTGTGGTATGCTAACATAACCACTTATTTGGTGACTAGAACAATTCCAGGAGAATGGAGTTCTAAGGATAGAAGGAAATTTATGAGAAACATCCGAGTTTTCTTTTGGGATAATCCTTATTTATTTAAATATTGCCTTGACCTGGTAATTCAATGTTGTGTTCCCAAATGGGAAGTCGAGGGCATAACTCAATTCTGCCATTCCCAAGCTTGTTGTGGCCATTTCTCCACAAATTAAATAGCTTCCAAAATTTTACAATGTGGATTTTATTGGCCCACCTTATTTAAGGATGTTCACCACTTTTGTACCACATGTGATAGATGTCAACGTTTAGGGAGCCTAACCGATAGAAACATGATGCCTTTCTCCCTTATTCTAGCTTTGGAAGTATTTGAATGTTGGGCAATAGATTTCATGGGTCCCTTTCTTGTGTCCTTTAGGTTCGAATATATTTTAGTAGGGATAGCTATGTTTCTAAATGGGTTGAAGCAATTGCTACAAGAACAAATGATCATAAAGTCATGCTAAAATTTCTCCATGAGAATATATTCTCATGTTTTGGTATGGCACGAGCAGTTATACATGATCGAGGATAATACTTTTACAATCGGCCAGCAGGTACGCTATTACGTAAATATGGTATGGTTCACAAGGTTAGCACAACATATCATCCACAGACAAGTGGCCAAGTAAAACTTGCCAATAGTATCAAGCAAATCCTTGAAAAATAGTCAATCTAAACTGTAAAGATTGGTAATTAAGATTGACTGCCTCCCTATGGTCATAACGTACCACTTATAAAACAACTCTAGGGATGTCTCCATATCATTTGGTTTATGGAAAGCCATGTTTCCTGCCCGTTGAATTAAAGCATAAAGCTTATTAGGCTATCAAACAATTTAATATTAATATTAACGAGGCTGGGTTACATCGTAAACTACAAATTGCAGAAATGGACGAATTACGAAACGATGCTTATGTAAATGCTCAAATTTCAAAAGAAAAGATGAAAAAGCTCCATGAAAAGCATATAGGTCATCGTTCATTCCATTAGGGACAAAAATACTCCTTTATAGTTCACAGCTTCATCTTTTTCTTAGCAAATTATAATCTAAATGGACTGGTCCATTCATAGTAAAGAGTGTTTTTGAACACAATGCCATTGAAATAGAAAATCCAAAGAATAACAATAAATTTAAAGTTAATAGGCACCACCTTAAACCTTATTTAGAAAATTTTGTGAGATTAGTTGAGTCGTGGGACCTTCTGGATCACTTGCCATATGAGTAGTTTTAATTAGATGTATATTAATTCGTTAGAATAGTTTTATAGCTACTTTGGAATAGCTTTTAGTTTTCTTCTTTTATAGCTTTATTTAGTGTTATTTAAAAAACAATGGCTTGCCGCTTGTCTGAACCATTCGCCAGTCGGGTCCAGACCACAGTCGATGCACTTGTTTTGGAGAACTTGGACGGTCCAGACCACTCCCCAAGTGGTCAGGACCCTGTTTCCATTAAAGCTTGAAAAATTCCTTTATTCTGCCAAGTTTTTTCTCCTCTATCTCCCTCTCCATGGCTATCTCTCTCTCTCTCTCTTTTTTTCTTTTAGAAACGGGGAGAAATCACCTGTAGGCTCTTCGAGTTTTGTTAGAATCGAAACTCCTCAGGAAACCGACACATGCCCCCGCACACCGGCCCTTGGTCAATCGCAGACACCCTTCCAATTTAGTGGACAGCTTGGGGAGACTCTCCAAGAATTGTTAGTCCTTGGAGTCAAACTCCCAACCTCTTGTGAGAAAGCTGAAAGTCTTGGCCAAGTGACCTAAGCCACTTGATTTATCTCTCTCTCTAAACCACCTCTACCTGCTTTCGGCCATCATCCACGGTGTGGGTCACTCCTAATCCTTCCTGCATTGCTTCATCTTCTCTTCAATCGTCATAAAAATTGGTAAGTCTTCTTCTTCACATTCTTCATGCCCTACCTATGGTATTTATTTCCTTTTTGTTTTTTCACTATCTTTCCTCTTATAGTCCAGTTTAAATCTTTCTTCAATTGAGACTCCTGAACAACTTTTTCTCTTTTTTCTTGTTCTAATTTTTTCCATAGAAGTTGTTGGTCCATCAAGTAATAAGACTGGATTGACGAGGTGTTTTGAGACTCTAGCTCCCTCCCTTTCTCTAACATTCTTTTAACTTAGGCACGTAAATTTTTCACGATTGAACCTGAATATGTGGTTCCTGAGAGCTTATTTAGCAAAAAATTCTTTCACTGGCTGATTTATGCTTATGTTCTATAGTTTATTTTACTCCTAGTAGGCCATTGAATTATTGTGAACATAGGGATTGATTTTTGGCTAATTTTCCTACCAATATTGTTCATTTTTTTCTTAATGTAGCAACAATAACACCATAAGTTAAACAAATTGCTCATAAACAAATGGATTCCACCTCTTTTGATCACAATCATGTTTGGAAAAAATAAGCCAAAACACAATAAAGTGATATTTGGGCCTTTAAGTTAATAGTGATTGAATATTTTTTTGGCAAATTGATCAATTTAAAGGGGAGGATTTCATATTCCACTAGAATTTTGAGGGCAGACAGTGGTTGGGGTTGGCAAGATTTCATTCTACTTGTCTGGTGGATGCTATCAGAGAATTTTTTGCTAATTTTAAAGAAAATTCTATAATTAGGAGGAAAGACCAGGAAAGAATAATCAGTTGGGTTTGAGGAGTTGAGATTGTACTCACACCTAATGATTTTTCACAAGTTTTCCAACTTCCCCGCTTTTGAAACCCAGAATTTTCCTATGCGGCTGAGGGCACCCCATTAATAACTATCATTGCTCAGGAGATATTGTTAGAAGGCTAAGAATAGATTGGGGAATATAGGAAGCTATTTTCTATGTTGAATGATAAATACTAGGCTTTACATATGTTCTCCTGTACTAATCTCTTACCACAGAACAGGAATACTGATTGCACCCCTCTTCGTGCTCGATCGATATACGCCATTAGAATGGGCATGACAATTAACCTTCCATCATATTTTTAGCACCATATTGTGTATACATATGAGCATCATGGAGCCCTCACTGCATTACCCTTTGGAGGTGCTCTTACAGAATTCTTCAGACAAAAAGGTTTTTCAGAATTAATTTATGGGATGTTTAACCATTCCTAAACATCCCATAAATCCAAAATTAGTTTAGAATTAATTTAGGTTTCATCTACTAACTAAAGAAAGCAAGTCTAGAGCTCTTAACAAAGCTCTCCCTATGGGTATGACCTCAGTTCTCACCACGTAAAACTACGACCATCCTCTTGCACTTGAGAGGTAGAACCTGAACATATTTTAGGTTGGTTAAGTTTTTGGTGCCGTTGCTGGGGAGGGCAATTAAGTGCTATAGTTGGGAGTTAAGGGGTGTTCACTTGAGAAATTGGGTGAATTGTTCCTTTGCTCTATCTCTTTATTAGTAGTTTTCTTTCTTTTGCATTATAACATATTCATTTGCACATCATGTAGCGTAACTTGCATGTTGGTTAACCTAGGTTGCATTTTAGTATAGCTTTTCTTTTCTCTCATTTTGTTTTCATTTTTGTTTTCTTTTCATGGACATGAATTTTTACTGACTTTACTCATGGTCACTTTGATGCCCAAGCATACATAGAGTCTCTAGTTGACCAATTTGGATATGACTATATAATAAAGATTTATCACCGATTACCCCAATTCTTCAGGCATGAGTAGGAAGACCTATATCTTCATCTCGATAGGTTGAGGTAGTGCATAGGTCATATGATGTCAGAATGAATGAGAAACTTAGATTCATGTTTTTCCCTTTGTCCTTACAAAGTGTGGCTAGTGACTGGTGTTGTAATTTTGGTGAATGGACGACTTGGGAGCAATGTTGTCAAGCTTTTATTGGAAAACTCTTTCCCATTCATCAAGCCTTCACCCATGGCTGTCAAATTAGAAAGTTTTTTCAAAAAAGCGGTGAAGTATTTTATAAATGCTGGGAGAGATTTAACATACTTTTGGACACTTTCCTAAGTCATGGATTAGAGTTAGGGGACATCGTAGCCATATTATACAATGCTCTACCTCATGATTTACACCAGGCATTTGATAAAGTCTTGGGTAGGGAAGTTCTTGACCTCACCCCAGGTGAGGCATGGTTCTTTCTTGAATTTTTCTATGAACACACCAAACCACAGGAAAGACTTAAACCTAGTTTTGAACCTTATACACTTTCTACCCACACCGAACCTTTCATGCATGTTCTTACTTCACTTGATCTTTATGATCCATCCATTGGATGTAGCGTGTGTGTGGAACCCGATTACTCAGTTTATTCCTATCCCAACCTTGTTCCACTCTTCGAGGGCCCGCATGAGGAACCTTAGGATTATTGGTCTTGTGAACCTAATGATGCATAATTCGAGGACATTCTTATCAATTCATGCAGTAGCAATTGAGCATCAATAATGACATGACCCAAGCTTTGGTTGACATCACAGGGTAAATTTCTAGGTTGACACAAGTAATGAGCACCACTTTATGTCGTAACATGACTGAGTTGTCAAACTTAGGCACTACCATAGGCACTGAGTGGGACAATTACCCTAACTATACTAGGGATAGCATTTGGAATAAGCATCCTCCTCAATTCCTGTTGGACTCTCCCATTCAGGATATTTGTTTACCACTTACAAAGAGTTAGGAAGATATGTAATCCTTTCCTACTACTGAGCTTGATGCTCAATCTACCCCTACCACCTCAGACCCTATTGAGAGTTCTTTGACTCCAACTGAGCATTTGAATGTCTTATGGCCCGAGGAGCACATCATTAAATTGATTGACCTTAGTTTACTTCCCTACACACTTAAGGTTGAGAGTGGTGCACACCTCTCACCTCTTGAGTCAGCTCCACCTGAGAAGTTCATTCCGGGGATTGTGAGTGATCATGTGATTATACTTGAAAAGTGTAATTATAAACTCTATATGTAGTCACACTTTAATGCATTTAAATAGTTAAACTTTAAGTTTTAGCACTATTTTGTGACTTATAAAGTGTATTATCTTCTTTGTAGGGAAATGGGTGAGAAAGGTAAAGTTAATGGCGCTAAAGAGGACTTTGAAGATGAAGAAAAAGTAGGGGTTTGAGCTTCACCAAAGATAGTTCGAACCAACCCAAGAAACCCTAGCGAAGAAGAAAAGAAAATGGAGCAGCAAAGGTTCTATGGTCCGGACCCTTCCTCAAACGGTCCGGACCCGAGTGGATAACGTGAAGAAAAATTACATACTGTGGTCCGGACCCTTTCCTCTACGGTCCGGACCCCAGGGAGACTTCAGGCGCTTATGTTTATTCCGTTTTTAGGGTTTTTACTGGACCTCCATATATATGGGTGGAACAGCTAAACAAAGGGGGCTGCTATTCATTTTTATTCATATTAGAAAAGTGTTTTTGAGAATTTTGAGATTTGTTTTTCAACACTTTAAGATGATTTATGAGTTGATCATGTTCTTCATTGGCGTAGTTTTCCATTACGTATTCAGATTTACTTTCCGTGTAAGTTTACTTTCATTTAATCGATTTAAAATATGATTTATTATTTTCTTTTATGCTAGATCAGATGTTTATGTGTTCATTTATTCCTTTTGCATTGTTTGAAATCATGCTAGCGTAGAAACCTTAGTTCTTGATTCAATAAATCAAGGAAGGGTAGTTCATGAAAATAATCTGAGATATACGTAAACCCTTTGCATGGGTTTCGAATACTCATGCGTAAGGATCTACTGATTTTAAATCTATTTTAACTTATTTTGAAAGCAATTGAAAACAAAAATATTTAATCACATTCGTCTGAAATCACTGATACTGATTTTTGGTTGAAAGGTTCTTTATATTTTCGAAACAAGTTAGACTTAAGGTTCAATTTCAATTTTGATTTGGTTTATTTAAAAGACCTTTGGAAACTAAGATCTTTAACCATATTCGCTTGAAATCACTGGTACTGATCTTTGATTTTAATGTTCTTAAAACCTTTGGATCAAACTCTATTTCAGAATTGGATTTAAACATCTCAGAGTAAAGTAGTGAACTACCTGGACTTGTGAATTGAATCAAGAACTCCTTTTATTATTAATTTCTTCATTCTCCAATTTAGCATTCGTAATTTTCAATTCACCTTGAATTTAGAATTTAATTTGAACTCAAGTTTAATCAAACTTTGATTCTGCAAAACCTTAGGATTTAGTCACAACTGAACATCAAACTTAGCTATTATAGTTTTTTTTTTAAGTTCTTCTTTTAACCTAGAAACTGAATAATATAGGCTTCCTGTGAATTTGAACTCAGACTCACTAAGTTAAAACTACGACCACCCTTTTGCAATTGAGAGGTATGACCCATTACACTTTTTAGGGTCAGTCATCATGCAACCGATCATAATTGGGGGAAAGTAGTAGATGTTAGGGGAGAGTACATTGATTTTCTAGGCATCAAGAGACTGATTAAACCCACCATGTCCATGTTCTTGCATGTATTATGGCCACATTTGAGGTTTCATGAACCCCACTTAACCTTTCATCCCTCGGTGTGTTTTATACCTGAGAAGCATCCACTTTCGGTGCCGTGTGGGTCCGAAGAGAACATTTTATTTCGTAAACCATTTGTGGACGCATGGGCTAGAGAGGGTGTTGGATAACCACATTTTTTCATTTTATTTGTACATAGTAGATTAGATTTCTCTTTTCCTTATTTCTTTTTTGTTGATTTTCTTCTCTTTTTTCTTTTATTTCGCTTTTATCTCTTTTGTTTGTTTTTTATTTATTTTATTCCTTTCATATTTTCTTTCTAACCTCTTCTCTTATGTAGTTGCTTTTATTTTCTTCAAATAAGGAATCACTTGAGGTAATATCCTTTCTCTCCCTTTTTATTTAGTCTTGCACTTCCAAGTTTGGTACTTTATATATTTATATAAGTTACTGTTGGGACTGTTGTAGGCTCTAGGTTGGGGGTGTATTAGGTGATGCCTTAAGAGGCTTATGTAATGGATACATGCTTAACTTTTATGTTCTATATTGATTAATCATTATGCTCATCATTCATCATGCTCACTTTACACACTACGGACCCACTTATTTTCCATGGTTCTCACACTGAGGACAATGTTTAGTTTAGGTTAGGGAGTAGTGTTTGCATGATAGAGTTTGCATGATGACCTTCATTTGTGCTAAAATTGTCAAAAGTTTAAAAATTTTTGAGCATCTTTGAGGTAGAATGCATAAGTGAGCATTTTTTGTTCTTACATGTCAACCCTTTTTTGGTTTGGTTGATGATGGAATTGAGTGAGAAAGTGATAAGTGAATCTTGTTCAAGCTTTAATAGGAAACTTAGTTCAAACTGAGTGTGTCATGACCTTGTGCATTTTTTTGTTACTATTATAGAGAAGAGCTTATGTGCTTAGGAGTAGATTTTGTTTAACATTGGTTAATTGAGCATCCTTGGACTAGGTGGAGACTTACAACCCCTTATGGTGAGCTTTTGGACCTATTATTCTTTTCTTAAAGGGTTGCACATAATCACAACTCTTTTATTCTTCAATTTGGTTTTCAATGTATCAATTGCGTCACATACACTTGCATGAGTTTCACTTGGCACAATATGCATTGTTGTAAGCTTAGAACATGATGCTAGGCCCTTTTTGCTATTTTGGGCCTTATTGTCCTTTGTTGATTTTAATAATTATCTTAGGAACCAACTTGAAGCCTTTTAATAAAGTGTGTAATATATTTCTTTTCTTGGTTTACACCTCATATATTATCCCTTAACCCATTCACACACTTTAAGGCTCACCCTCATATGTCTTGGTTGTGAAAGTACCTCAATGATAATGATGTGAACTTGGGTTCAGAATGGAAAATTTTGAGAGCATATTAAGAGGAAATGTTGGGTGGAAAATTTAGTTGATGTGCGTTTCAATTTACATAAAAAAAAAAAAAAAGAAAAAAAAAGAAGAAGAAGAAAAAAAAAAGAAAAGGTATTTCTCATTTTTTTTTGCTTATGGAATTATGGAATTTATGTATTTATATTGTCATATTTGAAAAGTTCCCATGAGTAGTTTGTAAGCTTATGAATAAGCCTCTTGTTGATATTCTTATTGGGGTTTAGGAATTGGTCAAACTAGGACTTGTGTGCACTTGAACACTCCTATCCCAAGACTTGTGCTTTGATTTTCATATTATTCATTGTTAACCATAACCTATGGCCAAGTTATAACCAAAATAAAGACCTAGCAGATTCTAAGTAAGCAACTCTTGTATGATGCATGTAGTGGCCTTGTGTAGTTTGTGTGGTGGTGATGAGCTGTCCACTTTGAACTTCAATTCAGTCCACTTACTTATTCATGGGGTTGTGTGCAACTAGAATAGCATCATATGCTAATAGGTATTTGTGAACCCTTAATGAGTGAACTTCTTTCTATGAGTGGTACCTTGTGAGTATTTGAATTCAAAACATAGCTCCATTTATGCTCTTGAAACCTTGTTGAATGAATGAAACAATTTTTCATATATGCTCTTCCCATTTTGATAGTCCATGCATTTATGCTTAGCACTTGGGAATTACACATGATATTTGGGTTTTGTGACTTGTTGGGCTTGAATTTGAGTCATTTTTGATCTTAATCACTTTTTGACATCTTGAGACCAAGCCATAGAATTTTGTGGGTAGATTCATTGCAAACCCTCACGATACTTCACTGGTCCACTACGGGTAACCTAAGGGTTTAAAAGGTTTGTTGCACGTAGCTAAGTGTAGTCGTGTTTCCAACGAAAAGAGAAGTAGGTATTAGTTTGCATTCATTTTAATAAAGTCATTGCTAGAGACTAGCAATGTTAGGTTAGGAAGTGTGATTACCCTTGAAAAGTGTAATTATAAACTCCGTAACATAACCCTAGAACATGCATTTTTTAATCAATTCATAAGTTCTGTTAATCTTTATCACTTATTTGTTCTATTCCCTTCAATATAGGAAAGAAGAGGAGATAATCGTTATTAGTAGTGATGAAGATGAAGAAATCAATAACAACGAGCCCTCGGTGTCCAAACAAAGAGCAAGGAAAAGGAAATGGTCTGAAGTTCAAAATAGTTGAAATGGTACGCAGTTAAAGTTCCAGCTCGATACCCTATCAGTGTTCCGACCATAAAGTTTTGTTCACAATCCGATTGACCTGATTCTTTTTGAGTTGGAAAGAAAACTCAAAAATCTACAATTTTTGTGTTTTAGCCAAAGCCTAAATTCATCGTCTTCAAGGTCAAAATCACATTGGAAGTTGGCATAACACACTGTGGTCCAGACCGTTTCATCGGGTGGTCTGGACCACTGCATTACAGAATTTAATAAGCAAGACACTATTGTCTGGACCATTTCATTGGGTGGTTTGGACCACTGGGCACGTTTTGGTTTCGTTTTTGCATCTTTTAGGTTTTTTTTAAAGGCCTCTATAAGTAGGACCTTAGGGGATTATTTGGGGGGAAGTTCTAGCCGTCACTAGGAATAGTTTTAGATAGTTTTCTTTAAGTTTATTTCATTCTTTTCATTGTTCTTAAAGATTCATCTTACATTAGGGTCTATAATTTCAAGATTATTGCTTTAAGGGTTTATGTCACTTCTTTCGTCTTACGCGTTTTCAGAGTTGATTTCTGTGTAAGTTACTTTCGTTTACGCATTTTAATATATGATTTGTGGATTTCAATTGATAGATCGGATAATGGTTTACGTGTTTATTGCTTTCTTTTCTTTTTAAATAATGTCAGCATAGAAATCCTAGTTCTTGATTCAACGAATCAAGAATGGGTAGATCATGAAAATACTCTGGGATATACATAGATCCTTTGCATGGGTTTCGAAGGCACATGCGTAGAGATCTGCTATTTTAAATTTATATTAACTTGTTTTGAAAATATTCGAAAATAGAAATCTTTAACCACATTCGTTTGAAATAATTGGTATGGGTTTTCGATTATAACTTTCTACATAATTTTGAACAAGATTATAAATAGGTTTCGAGTAAAACTTTGAATTCATTTGTCTAAAAAGCTTTCGAAAACAAAAATCTTTAACCATATTCGCTTGAAATTACTGGTATTGGTTTTTGATTCAAATATTCTTAATAATTTTCAAATAAAAAAGAATTTCAAGTTTGAAAGTAAACATCCTAGAGTAAAGTAGTGAACCACCCGGACTTGTAAGTTGAATCAAGAACTTCTTCTTTATTGATTTCATCATTCGAAGTCAAGATTGTCTTTGTTATCTTAATTTAGAATCACAATTCCTTCACTCCAGCATTCTCAACTTAACCCATTCCTAAACATCCCATAAATCCAAAATTAGTTTAGAATTAATTTAGGTTTCATCTACTAACTAAAGAGAGTAAGTCTAGAGCTTTTAACAAAGCCCTCCCTATGGATATGACCTCAGTTCTCACCGAGTAAAACGACGACCACCCTCTTGCACTTGAGAGGTAGAATCGAACACATTTTAGGGTCGGTCACATTAGTTAAATTTACCTTTTGGGAATGTAATATTATTTAAATTTAGAGATTTATTCAATTGGACTGTAAAGGCCATAGGGCGTATAATTATGTGTTATTATGGGATATATTAGAGCATGATAGTTTGGCAGTAGTGGTGACTTAATTTGTATTATGTTATTGTCTTGTGTGGATGTTTCTCCAAGGTTGTCATATTGCTCTGATCAAGGTATTGTTTTGTTAATGCTTGTTTATATGCTAATTCACTCACCCCTCGGGTCACGAGATCTAGAGCGTGACAATTTGCTATCAGAGCTTAAGTCAGAATACCTATGGAGAAGGGAAGTCTTACATTTCATATTCTATGTTTAAATGACATTTAATTAGACTCAATCTTAAAAATTAATGGTTTTTTTAAATTTTGGATGGGGATGGAAAATGGAGAATGCAATAACATAAAACCACAGTGAATAGAAAAAAACATTATGTTAGCTGATGATGATATTTTTATTAGAGTAACAACTGAGTGGCTGAATGAATCCCCTCCGTAAAATATCCAAGTGAGAGTGATAGAAATAGCCCAAATGTCATCAACCATAAATCAGCTAGTGGTACTTTATTATGGGATGCCTTATTAAATTCCATATCCTGTACCCTATCCATACTAGTACACAATGTCTTATGAAGTCAACAATTCACCCCAAAATTCCGTTCCAATAATGATAGTATAGAATGTGACCAAGGTCCTACCTGTTCCACAAGCTAATCTAAGAATGACTGTAAATATAGTAGTAGCATAGAACCTAAGTAGTTAGAGCATCGACACACAAGAATCTAGCACTCGCATCAGTGAGACAGGTGAGAATTCTAGCAATGGGGAGGAATGCCTATGAGGAGCCTGTAGGAACTACCGTAGAGTAGGGTATATACACTACAAATGCCCTAGGATTGAATTAAGACTTGCACTTATTGCGATAGAAGAAGGCACACCCATAGTTCTTGTCCTTATCGTTGAGGCTGAGATGTAAAAATGGGAAAATTTTGGAAAGGCAATTCCCCTAGTGGTAGTCAGATTGGTCACAAGGTTGAATAATCAATGTTATGTAGTATTGTCTTTCAAAGTTTGGCTAGTAATGTAATTTTAAGACTGATACAATGTTAAAATTATTAATATAATTGTAAACAGTAAAAAGAATGATGTTTTTGTTTTAGTAATTTTATGAATGTATAAAAGTGTTAATATTAAGTGAAGCTATATTATGTTTTAATTTCAGAAGTTTCAATTAAGCCTCACTATCTCTACGCTTTACTATATTTTTAGATAAAAATATTACCACGAGAAATGAGAGCTAGAAGCCGAGGTCAAGGCCAGGGTAGATGTAGAGGATAGGGAGATGCCCTAATAGATGAAGACAAGATTAATGCACCTGTTCAGTAGGGACAGGAAATGTACTTGAGTGCAGTAGCTAAGGCATAACCTAACATTAAGTAGGAACCCCAAGAGAAGAGGAGATGTAATCTTCGGCACCCGAGATTCCCTAGTTCATAGATGTAGATGTTGGAGCAGTACTACAAAAATTAGCGGTAACCAAGGCCACAGTAACAGGAGGGGCCCTAATGGGCCCACAACCACAAATATAAATTAGATCGACCATGCTTAAGAGGTTTAGGAGGATGAAATCTCTAACTTATGATGGAGCAACTGACACAGACATAGCTGAGTAATTATTAAATGAGCGTGACAAGATATTAATAGTTATGGAGACCACTGATCATTTAGCCTATATTACATTGACTACATTTCAATTAGTAGGACCAGCATCTACTTGGTGGTCTAGTTTGAGAGATTCAAGGGGATTAGTAGGCCTTGGGAGAGATTCAAAGAGAGATCTACAAACCGTTTCTTCCCATAGTCTTTAAGAGATGCAAAAAAATAAGATTTTGCTATTTTTGCTAGTTTGATACAAGGGAACATGATAGAGTTGGAGTATGAAGAAAGTTTTCTGATTTGTCTAAGTATGCTCCTGAAATTGTTTCTACCACCCATCTAAAGTGTAGAAGGTTTGAGCGGGCATTGCGATCAGTATTGAGGAATAAAATGGTATTACTAGGATTAGGTGATTATAAGGCCCTGATTAATAGGGCAATGATAGTGGGAAAGGATTTGAATAAAGTAATGAATATTTAAGAAAGTCTTTATGACAGGAGTTTAAGGGCTCAGCAGAAAGGTGGGAATAGAAAGAGATTGTGATGCAGTTCATTAGCCCCATTGATTCAGTCATCACATTAGAGGACTACAGCACCTAAACATTCTAGGAGATCGGAGGGAACTTCTCAGAGATAAGTTATATTTTTTAATTACAGACAGCCAGGTCATAAAAAGAATGGAGTACCCCAGGATTAGGAGATAGATTGGATCAGCAGGACAAAAAAGAGGCGAACATATCGGGGAGATTTAAGAATGTTATGGATGTGGACAGATGGGGCACATCAAGAGGTTTTGCCCACAAGTACAGAGTGGTACAGGAAGTAGATTTATGTAAATAAGATAGTCTTTTGGGGCAGTTGTCCATTAACCTCTCAGCTAGTACAATAGCAGCGTCAGCCGCGAAATGTTCCATGGTGGACCATATAGAGTAGGACTCCACAATAGTTGAGAGTGGCCCCATAGGGAAAAAGACTTGGCAGACCACAAGATATGCCACTACAGGGTGAGGTATAAGCGATAGCACTGGAGGAGACCCCCACTAAGCCAATGGTGACTAAAGGTATTTTTCACGTTTATTTATCTAGTGCCACCGTACTCCTAGACACTGGAGCATCTCATTCATTTCTTGTTACATCATTTGTATCACATTAGGAAAATATGTAAGTCCATTGGATTTATTTTTATGCGTAGAAACACCTTTAGTTAGATTTTCTTCATTGACACAAGTATGTAAGAGATGTCAATTAAGGGTAGAGGATGTGTTTGTTAGGTGAGAATTTCTGTCGATGTTTGATTTGATTATATTAGAGATAATGGGTTTTGATGTCATACTTGGAATGGATTACTTTATATCTTACCAAGCTATAATTATTGATAAGACAAGAGGACTATGAGAAATTTAATGCTATCTTTATTGATCATTACAAGAAGCTCCTAGGGACTCCTTTCAACTATCCTCATGGTGCAAGAAAATATATCAAAGATGTCATGCAATCTAGTGCCCCTCTGGATTTAATAAGCTCACATGATTTTGATGTAACCAATGATGAAATCAAAGAAGCACTCTTCTCACTGCTTGACCACAAAGCCTCGGGTCTTGATGCTTACACTTCCCACTTTTTAAAAAAAGCTTGGAGCCTTGTTGGGGATGAATTCATTAAAGCAATCAAAGCTTTCTTTACGTAGGGAAATTACTGAAAGAGGCCAAATCTATAATCATTACATTAGTGCCTAAAGTTCCAAACCCAAGCATGGTCGTTGATTATAGACCTATCGCCTACTACTCTACAATTTAAAAGTGCATCTCAAAGATAATTGCCAATAGACTCAAGAAGATAATGCCTTATGTAATCATCCCTCACAGGTAGCTTTTATCAAAGGAAGATCCATCTCTGGGCAAATCTTCCTCATGTATGAATTGGTAAGAAATTACCATAGGAGCAATTTATCCCCTAGAAGTTGTTTGAAGATAGATCTAATGAAAGCATTTAATTCAGTCTTCTAAAGCCTTTCACTTGATATCTCACATGCTCTAAAACTACAAACCAACTTCCTACTATGGATTGACGGTTGCATTACCTCCCCCCATTTTTCTATTTCTCTAAATATAGCTCTTGAAGGATATTTCCAAGGTGCTAAGGGACTTAGTCAAGGTAACCCACTATCACTATTTTTACTCCTGCATGCTATGGAATTCGTCACATAGGTTTTCAACAAAACAGTGGAAGAAACTTAATTTTCTTATCATCCTAAGTGATTGACCAACCTATTACTCATATATGGTTTGTGGATGATTTGTTCATTCTATGTACTCCAAATGAGCTAATTTTCTAGCTTATTCAAAAAGCACTTCATGAGTGTTTAGGCCTTAAGCCAAATGAAAAGAAGAGAAAAATTTTACATCTCTGGAATTAGCTAACATGATAAGCAGCAACTCTGCTCCATTATTGGCTTTCAATTAGGTGAATTAGTACTCAAGTACTTTGGAGTTCCCTTAATTTCTACTAAGTTAAAGTATGAACATTGCAAGGAGCTAATTGAGAAAATCACCAAAAAAGAACGAAGCTGGACATCAAAGTGCCTTTCTTATGTAGGTAGGTTGGTTCTTGTTAAGTCCATTCTATTTAGCATTCAGATTTACTGGAGCCTCCATTTCATCCTCCTAAAGAAGGTATTCAACTCCATTGAGAAAATTTTAAGAAGATTTCTATGGTCAAGAGCAAAACTAAAGAAATAGGGAAGTAAAGTAACATGGATTAAGGTTTGCCTACCAAAAAATAGAAGGGGCTTGGGCATATGAAAATTTCATGAATGGAACAAGGCTCCTATTATGAGGCATTTATGGGCATTATATTCCAAAAGTCATTCTCTTTGGGTCCTGTGGTGTAATTCTAACCTCCTTAAAAACAAATGATTTTGGGAAATAAAATCTCACTCGGATTGCTCATGGATTGAAGCTACTCAAGCTCCAAGAAGAAGCAAAAGGCATCTAGAAGTATTTTGTAGCTAATGTGAATCCTATTTAGGAATGTAGAAAACCCCAAGATCATGGCTATAGTGTATATAATTAATACAAATTTTTTTTTACTGTTCTATACTACGAGAATAAGATCATACATTCGAGATCTCTCTAGTTTGATCTCGACAAATCCAATAGAAAAAACTTTCATTGACTTCGATTTGACTGCTCGATCTCAACCTTCAGCCTTCTGCAGTATTCCCGAAAATACCTTTCTTCTTTCTCACAAGATGGTGTGATGTGCATCAAGGAATTCATGGTCCAACTCATGAAGATGAATTTGGCATGCAAATGGTTTCGGATGGACCAATGACAAGGTCTAGGGCCAAACAACTCC
>QLOD02000002.1:15531144-15543684 GCA_003260245.2 Sideroxylon spinosum
CCTACACTAAGTCTAAACATTACAGAACTCTGTTTTGACTATGGATTTGCCAACTTTACAATTTTGTCCCTAACAGTAATGAAACGCGGGAATGGTGGGTATAAGAAAATAAGAGAGATTATCTTAGGGCCGAAAGACCCAAAAACTATATAGAGATTGTTTTCCATGCAACATGATAGGTGATATGGCTAATGGTGGCCCATAACGACGACGTGTAATGTGGGTAATCTTGGCCTTTAACAATGACGTAATTAAGGGTAATCGTGGCCTTTAATGATGACGTTAATTACGCCCACCCCCATAAAATGGAACTGAACCTTGAGTAAGGATGGTTGCGATAAGATTCCTAAAAGTAAAGTGATAGTGAAATGAAATGATGAGATTTATGACATTGAATCATGGCATGTGTTGATATATGGTTTATTTAATAACGAAATGATGGTGCTTATAAGAAAATGAGGAATTAGATTTTGTTTAATAATGTTGTATGGTTATGTTAGGAAATGTTTCGTTATAAATGTTATGTTATTTTATATTATTGCTTTACATACTGTATATGCTTTTATGATGCTTCGTTAGCACAAGTGGATTAGTGCTTAAGTCCCTATGGATATGGTTATAGGGACAGATCCTAAGAACTAGGTTTGCATTTGGGCATTAGAAGTGCATAAGCGGTTGCGGATATTGCATTATTTTTCATTTCCTTTAGTTATTTTACATTTGGGACTATAATATTATTTTAAATTTAGACACTTATTCGATCGGGTTGTAAAGGTCTTAAGGCCTATGCTTACGTATTATTATGGGATGTGTTGGAGCATCATAGCCTAGCAATAGCCAAGGCTTAGTTTGTATTGTATTATTATCTTTGTAGATGCTGCTCTAGGGTTGTCATATTGCTCTGATCAGGGTATAATTTATTAATGCATGATTTTGCATGTTAATTCACTCACCCCTTGGGTCACGAGATTTGATGCATGACAATTTTGTGTCCATAAATGATAAAAAAAATTCAAAACACATTAACATTGAGAATCGAAATTCAAAATATTAAATTAAATAGTAATGCAATTGATTTCAAATTTTTTGCAAGGGTTATACATTAAATAACCTGTCATATCGAGGGCAAGTTAAAAGATATTATGGCATGGTTGAATTGCATGAACCTAAACCATTTAATATAGAAATTAAACCAAAATTGATTAATATAAGAGATTTAAGAATACCAAAATAATGGGGATTTGAAAATTTAATGAGTGATCAACCAAAACCCTATCAAAAATCAATTAAATTTCAAACATTAAGAAATGTACTATATTTTAGAAATAACAAATTATTCGAAAGTATAAAATCATTCAAATTGAACAATTTCAAAAATCTTGAAGTAGGTTCTACAAGTTAAACAGTTTTGAAAGGAAACTAGATTAACAATAATTTATCTCTTCCTGGAAGTTCTTCAAATGAATAAGAAAAGAAAAAGTTCACTATTTTTGAACAGTTAAATATGAATTCAAATAAAATATTCTTTTCTTTTGATCAAAATAAGAGAAAATATTATTATCGTAAAGTTACATTTGAATTTAAAGGACATAAATCATATAATTTACATGCACTAGTAGATACAAGAGCTACAACAAAGGTATGTTGACAAAATTACATACCTAAAGAATATTGAATTCAATTCAAAAATCTCCTCTTAGCTAAAAATGATAATGGAAAAATATTTATAATGGACTTTAAAGTAAAGGATATTATATTTTTAGTTAAAATAAAAAAAGGGGGCTAAAAGACATTTAGAATCCTAAAATAATACTATGTTTTTCCCTTGATGCATGGTTATATTCTTTTAAGAAATAATTTATCAACTAAATGTTATCATATAAGTGTATTTCATTATTATCTAACTTACCAAACAGAAACAAATTTAATTAGGTTTCATAGTTAAAAACTCATGATTCAATTTGTAGTAAAGCATTTGCTTTAGTCAAACGTGGTGATGATAATTCATTTTTGACAAATTCATTAAAAACACTTGATGAATCTCATTTTTTTATAAGTTAAGCCTAAATTTCTCGGAAGATCCTTTAATATTATGGGCAAAAGCTCCTAGATCCTATTGTCTAAAATTAAAAGATGAACAGACAATTAGGTTGAAAATTATGGTTTATACCAAATAGGATATATCCAAATTCCAACTTCAAATTAAAGAACTTTTAGATAAGAGATTGATAGAACTAACTTGAAGTCAACTTTCTAGTCCTACTTTCTATTAATGAATCGTAGCGGAAGAAAAATAGAAAAAGTTAGGATGGTGATTGATTATAAAACATTGAATGAAAATTTGGTATTTGATAGATATTTTATACCTAGAAAAAATATTTTAGTAAGTCAAACTAAATGTTCTACAATATTTAGTAACTGTGATTACAAATTAGGTTTTTGGCAAATCAAGTTCATATAAAAGTTAACACCATTGACTGTTTTTTCTACATCATATGACCATTACCAGTGGACTATTTTAGACTATTTTACCATTTGGATTATGTAATGCGCCATAAATATTCAAAGATTGATGAATGATATCTTTAAAGATCTTAAAGATTTTTAACTTCTCTAATAGATAATGTATTGATTTTCTTTAAAAAGTAAAGAAAAGCATAAGCATCACTTACAAATATTTTGTAAAAAATTCATAGATAATGGAAAAATTCTTAGTCCCAAAAAGATTGATATAGATAAAGAAAAAATTGATTACTTATGTATTATACTCAGTTTAATAGGAATTGTGTTACAACCTCATATAATAATAAAGAAAAATTTTAAAGACCTACAAAGTGTTGTTCGATTATTAAATTATGAGAGATGATTTGTTAAAAGCCTTTCAAAATAGGAAAAATCATTCTTAGAAAAGCTGAAAATGGCTCAAAAGAATCAAAATAATTTTAATATATGTTGAAGAAATAATGTAAACCACCCCCTATTGACTTAGTAAGTTCGTTGGATGCAGAAGTTACTGAGGATTAAATCAATAACACTCTCTTCTCTTTACCAGATCACAGGGCTCCGGGCTCTGATGGATTCACTTTCCACTTCTTTAAGAAATCTTGGAGCATTAGCTGGTGTTGACTTCATAGAGGCAATCAAGTCATTTTTCAATTTAGGAAAATTGCTCAAGGCAGTTAATTCCACAATCGTAGCCTTAGAGTCTAAAGTGCCAAACCTGAGTATGGTCACTGATTACAGACCCATTTCATGCTGCTTTACCATCTACAAGTGCATTTCCAAATCACAAGAGGATACTGCCCCATTTCATAAGTCCCTCACAAGCAACTTTTGTCAATGGAAGATCTATCTCAGACCAAATTCTCTTTATGCATGAATTGGTAACGAAGTAGCACAAGGAAAACCTATCCCCCAAATGTGCTTTGAAGATAGATTTGTTGAAAGCCTTTGAGTTTATTTCATGGAACCTTGTGCTTGATATCCTTTAAGCACTAAAATTACCAGCCAAGTTTAGAGAATGGATTACAGCTTGCATTACTAGTCCTTAGTTCTCTATCTTGCTAATGGGGATCTTGAAGGATACTTTCAAGGAGCAAAAGGATTTCGACAAGGTGATCCATTTTCATCATATTTGTTCCTCTTTGCAATAGAATTTTTCTCAAGGCTGTTCAATATACTAGTAGGGAAAAATGAGTTCTCTTATCATCCAAAGAGCAATGATCCACCTATTAATCACATATGCTTTGCGGATGATTTGTTCTTATTATGCACTCCCAATTAGCCTACATTCCAGCTCATCCAAAAGGCTCTACTTGAGTTCCGTAAATACTCTGGCCTTAAACCAAATGAGAAGAAGAGTAGAATCTACATTTTAGGAATTAGCCAACATGACAAGAAATGCCTTTGCTCCATCCTTTGGTTTTCAACTAAGTGAGCTGCCAGTCAAATAGTTGGGTGTTCCATTAATCTCCACAAAGCTAAAGTATGAGGATTGTAAAGAGCTAATTGAGAAGACAAACATGAAAGTAAAGAGCTAGACATCTAAATGTCTTTCCTATGTCAGTAGATTGGTTCTTATTAAATGCATTCTATTTAGCGTCCAAATTTATTGGAGTATAATTTCATAGAGCAAATCCTATGAAGATTCTTATGGTTAGGAGCTGAACATAAGAATTGGGGTAGCAAAGTGGCAAGGAATGATTTTTGTTTACCAAAAAATAAAGGGGCCTCGGTTTGAGAAAGCTCCACGAATGGAACAAGGCAAAAATAATGAGACACTTATGGCCATTATGCTCCGAAAGCCCTTCTCTTTGGGTTGACTGGTGCACCTCTAACCTTCTCAAAGGAATATGTTTCTATGAAATAAATTCTCCTTTAGATTACTTTCAGGATTGGAGAAAATTATCCAAACTCCGAGAAGAGGCAAGCTGCATATCTAAGTATAAGGTGGAAAACAGTGAATCTATCTCACTTTGGTAGTCCAACTGGCATCCTAAGGGCCCTTTAATCCCTTATTATAGTTATAGAATAGCATATGATGCTGGATTGCCAAAGAATGCTAAGGTTTGAAAGGTGATAAGCAACAGGCAGTGGCCTTGGACTTATCGAAACACATGGAAACATAGAGAGATCATAACTGAGATGCCTCCCCACTACATGCCTAATCCACAATATACTTGGACTACCTCAAAAAATGGATTCTATAATGTCGTAGCCACATGGGAAGTTATAAGGGAAAGAGCCCAAAAGGTAACATGGCACAACTTTCTATGGTTCTCTAATCACATTCCTAGACATAGCTTTATCCCATGGCTTGCAATAAGGGAGAGACTTACTACCAAAGGCAAGTTGCTAGCATGGGGGATGAATGTGGATCCATCTTGTGTTTTTTATGGGCATAGTGGTGAGAGTATAGAATACTTGTTCTTTCAGTACCCCTTCTCGACTGAATCAAGGGAAACCTTTTAAGAAAATGCTCCATAACTAGGATACACAACCATGGAAGGATGAAATTGCATGGGCTGGAGGAAAATTCAGGGGTAAAAATATTAACAATACAATTTGCAAGCTACCTTGGGCAGCCATGGTCTACCATATTTGGAAAGAAAGGAACATTAGAACTTTTAGAGCACTATCTTCCTCAATTTGACTGTCATTAAGATCATCCAGCATGAAGTTAGAATTAAAATTTCTTAGCTTCCTATCATTAAACAATCTAATGTAAATACTAGGACTTGTGCTAGTTGGGTTATATTCTTTTGTAACTAAATTTCTTGATATACAAGGAAATGCCCCTATGATGATGTAAATTCGCTCCCATTAATCAAAATTACACTTAATTACCAAAAAAAAAATATTTAACATTAAAATTGAATAAAATGAAGAAGATACAAGTAGATGAAAGAAAATAAAATCTTGTTTAAACGTAATTTAAAGGTTTATTTTTTAACAGAATCTGATTTCTTAGTGCTAGAGATAGATGCCTCAGAAATATTTTGGGAAGTAGTTTTAAAAGAAGTAAAAGTAAATAAAATTTTGAAAAAGATGATATTCTTAAATTCTTAAACACAAAAATATTCTGAATAATTAATGTGTGGATATAATTTTGAAAAATTCAAACCAAATGAACTTAATTGTACTACATTTGAAAAAGAAGTCTTAGTTATAAAAAAAAATGGTATAAAGAGATTTCAGATCTATTTAGCACTTGTTATGTTCTTAATAGGAACATATAATCAAGTAATTAAAAGCTTTTTTAGAAGAAAGAGGATTAAAAATAATCCTAAAATGATTAGATTGTCCAATTATATTTCACAGTATTTTATTTGAAGTTAAACATATTAAATCTATTAGAAATGTTCTTGCAGATTATCCGACTGATATTAAAATTTAGAAAAGTCTTTAATGTTTTATGCGATAATTAGGAAAATTAAATAAAGTTGACATGTTTATGGCAAATAGCTCAAAGGCAAAGATGTTCAAGCTAAACAGGCTAAAAAGACTTTTACTAGAAAAACCTTCCAAAAAGTATGTCATATGAAAGTTAGGCTCAAATAATGGTAAGCAAACTACCTATTTTAGCAAAAGAAGAAATGTCAGATTTCTTTTACCCAAGCTTGAAGAACAAACTCCATAGTCCTTTAAACAAAATCTAAAAAACCATATTGCAAGAAAAATTAGGAGTTCTATAAAGTAATGATTGGAATGGCATCTGAGCTAAAAAAAGCACTAAGATAAAGTTTGCAGTTTAAAAGAATTGTTAAGAAATTAATACAATTTCAAAAATCATTTTTGAAACATCAAATATTTAGTTTTAAAAGAAATTTAACAAATTATTGAGATCTTAGAAATTTCTTCTAGAAATTCAGATTCAGTAAAACTAAAAAAGATTAAGCTTTATTAAAAGACTAAGTCATTCCTAAAGTATTCTCAATTGTTGACAAATATGTCAACAGTCATAGGATTAACCAATTCTTGAAACCTTTTTTAATAAAACAAAATACAACCCAGTTTTTATGTTAAAAAAATTCAATTTGATATTAGTTAGACAAATGAAGATTCAAAGAAATTGATTGGGCATTAGTTAAAAAGATTATCATCAATCCATCTAAAGCATTATCTTATCGGAATTTTTTGACATTGATCAAAGAAATGATCAATAAAATTTTCTATGGCTTTAGAAATTAAATCATGATATCTAAAATTTACAATTCTATGGTGAAGATACAATGAAAGAGTTTTTTACTCCATTTTATGTTTAGACCAACAAATTATCAAAAAAGATCAAGCTTCAAACTTCTAAACAAAATTAGTCAAATGAAATTGATGATTCATCAGAGATAGTAATTTATCTCGATGAACAGTATCAAAAATTTGAAAAATTTCTTGGATTATAAGCTATTGTCTTTACTAAAGATGCCAGTGTTGAAGCCAATTATTAGGAGAATATGTTAGAAGAAACCTAGCATAATATAGAACATGATGGAAGGCTAAAAAAACCTAAAATATTGTGGAAGTGCAGTGGATCTACCTAGAATATTTCCAAAATAAAAAGAATAAATTGTTCATAGAGGGCCAAGTATGACTGCAACTTTATTCAATACACGTTACAACCTATGTGAAGGAACCAACTTTAGTTAAAAGAGATTTCATACTTATTATACCATTATTATCTTTTTCTTTTCTATCTTATCATTTCCTTTTTGTTTTATTTTATTATATTTTAAGTCATGAATTTCAAATCTAAACTCTTAGTCCAGAAATAGGATTCACTCTGGAGGAAAGGGGTATTAAAAACATCCTTCTCTTTTCTTTCTCTGTATGTAAGTCTTCTCTATGTAATAATTAATTTATATAAGATTGGTTCACTAGTAAAAGTTTGAGTGTTTAAATATATATTAGTAATATTTTGATTGTTTTAATAACAATTAGTGAAAGTTCTGAGTATTTAATATATTAGTATTGGAGCCCAGATGAACTTGAAGGCATACTCATAGGGTATTCACTCTAAGAAGGTGTGTTTTCTAAGTACTTGAAATTATTAAGGTTATTTTATAATTTTAGTGTAGTTCTTAAGCTATTTTCAATGGTTTTGGAACCATAGGGAATACAAGGGAACACAAATTGGAACCTTAAGGGATTGTAGTGAAATAGACCAGAAAAGAAATTAGAAATGATCAATAAAAGATAATAGAAAAGGAATTTTCAAATACTTATATATATATGAAAAAAATTGATTATGTTATGTTACAAGGTGGATGAGTTGTATTGAATACTATTCCCTCCCATAGTGGGTATGTTCTTATATTCGCTCCCTAAGGCTAAATTTATGGGTTGATAACTTAATTATTTGGTAGGCTTGTAATCGTATTTATTGACCTATCCGCTTTGATTGTAAGAAAAAAATTTATTAGTGGATTATATTACATATTTCTTTAATTTAGGTTAGGGTAGTGTTTTATGTCTCTTAGGATTAGTATCCAACTTAGTATAAGTAATTCTTTTTTTTTTTTTTTTTCGAATGGGTAAGAAATAAATTTTATTTCCAAAGAAAATTTGATGTACAGTAAGCTTAGGATATTGCTCTGAGAGAGCGATATGACCCAACCTAAATCACTTACATTCCACGTGATTTAAGTAGGTAACGTCCTAACCCTATCTATAAATAAATTAGTTACTTACGACCCAAATGGATAAGATTAGAAAAAATACTTCCCAAAAGCAAAACAAAACAAAGCTTATAGAGTGACACAATTGAACTTAGGGTAGGGGAAACATCTAACCAAACCTCTAAAGATAAATATGTAAAACCCAAGAGAATAGATTAGAAACACTCAAAGAAAAAATGTACACAATGACCATTTTGGTATCGACCTGCTTGATCGGTTACAGGACTTGTGGAGCTAATTAGCACATAATATTGTACAGTTATATATACCTTTTTAATTAGCTAATTTCATTAATATATTACTTAAAACTCAATATTATTGAATATTTCTCATACACATGTGTTTGGTGTTAATTACAATTTTTAGGAACTAATTCTTGGAAACAGAAGGCCTAAATAACATAAAAATGAAACTAGAAGAGTCTGATATGAATGAGAGCAAAAAGATGAAGAAATAAAGCTGGAAAAAAAAAAAAGAAAAAAAGAAGATATGCTAAGTATGGAGGTTGGTCTGCATCTAGGTCTGAACAGAGTGTGGCGTGCACCTAGGTGCGAACCACAGTAACTTGCATACTTGGAAACCAAGAAAAGTCTGTTAGGATAAGAACCTTGTCCAAACCTAGGCCTAGATGGGGGGTCAGTTAGGACCCAGGTCTAGACGGGGATTGGTTAGGATGAAGGGTGGGACCATAACCAGACGACGGAGGTAAAATTTTTTAATTTCCAATTATGATTGAGGGTTGTTTTATACTTATATGTAAATTGGGCTATATTATAAACAAAAGAGGGTATTTGTTGAGAAAGAAACATTACATATACATTACATAGATAAATAGATAAAGTAGATTTACATACTTGTATAAAGAGAAAGTAGATCTTGTTTGCCTAGTGAGAAAATTTCATTTTCCTTTCAATTACTATTTTAAAAATATATCAATCCAAGACAAGTTTGAGTTTCCCTTCTACTATAAGTGAGTAGTTTTTTAAATCAAGAAGAGTAGATGAAGTATGTGAATTTTTAAGGTACTTTGAATTGTAATGTTAAATTTTCTTGAGAATTTTCCTTGGATAATCATTGAGAATTATGGATCAATCCTTGTTTGTATGGTTTATATGAGAATTGCTTATATAGTACTCTCGTGTACTATCTATAGATTATGCCCTCTAAGTGTTTGATTTAAATTTTCATTATGTGAACCTAACTTTGTTACCAAATGAATCAATTGCTGTTCTAATTTTCCTTAAGAAATACAATAAATGATGATTAATTTGTTTGGATTCTCTAAAATTACTAGTTGAAGTTACTAGATCTACTTTTGATTGTATATTCCATGTATATTACAAGAGAGTTATATAGATAGAATTTTCATGCACTATCTCAAGAATTTTGTGTGTGGACAGCTATATAGACTCTAATGTATTCTATATGGATTATATACTCTAAATGTTTGATTTAGAAACTTGACTACATGAACTTAATTTTACAACAAAATTGATTAGTCATTGTTTTTATTTTGACTTAACTGATAGATATCTTCCAATCTACTCTTCTATGAGGGATAAATAGAGTTATAATTGATCCTTGAAAATATATAGAAATTACTACTTGACTTGGTTTGATCCAAGAACTTTTTATAATTGATTTTAGTTTAATCAAAACTTTTATCACAAATTTCTATTGTCTGAAATCAACTAAATAAGAAAAAGAATTCTAAGTTAATAGTGCCTCTCCATGTGGTTATGAACAATACTTCATCGTTTTATATATTAAATTGCTACAATGAATCACCTTGCATTTGAGTTGCATCTGTACTCCTTATTGAGACGATGCAAGCAGTTTATGCACTATTACCAGGAAAAGCGATTGTTTGCGCACAATTTAGAGGTAGGATTGAATGGTCTCAAGTAATTAAGAATATTCTTTCCTATCATTATTCTTTTAGTTAGTAGTTTTTATATTTTTTTGTATTGTATCATATTACATTTGCCTGCCATTTGTTAGTTTGCGTTGCATTTAGCTTAATTTATATATTTAGCTTAGTTTTTCTATTTTTTTATTTCAATTCTTTAATTTTTACATTTTAATGATGAACATAGATTTCAATGCATGCACCACACATGCTAAATTCATATTCTAGGCATGAGCATAAGGACCTCGAGTCCATCTTGAAAATTTTGAGTTGGCTTATATGCATCGAACTAATGGTTGCTTAGGTGGATTTTTTCATCTTTGCATGAGGTGGCTTTAGATTGGTACTATGCTATTCATTTGCCTACTCGGTGTTGGAAGGATTTATTGAATGTATTTTTCTTTTACTTTTCCACCATGCATTAGACATATATCCGCCAATTTTAAAAGAAAAACAATTTCTTAAATGGAGAGTGAGATGTTCTATGAATGTTGTGAAAGGTTCAATAATATTTTACAATCCTACTTGACCTATCATTTAGAGTTATGGTGCATTTTGAGTTACATCTTTCATTGTTTGTGTCCACACATGCGTCACACTCTAGATAAAATTCTTGATCTCACACCAAACATGATGTGGTACTACTTTGAGTCTCTTTAAGAATATTGTTGCATCTAATACTTTTGACACCACATTACATACTGACTATACATGCTCACACCTTACACTACTTATGAACACTAAGTATTATGATCATAAGACTTCACTTGCCTATGGTGCCTCACCTTCAGAGTCTAGCATAGAGTCTTGCTTTGACTTGGACACACTTTTTAAGGTTTTTCTAGAAACTTGTCCCCGTGACCTCAGTACACATTGAGTAACACTCCTTTTAATGGTTTTGAGGGAAATCGTGAATGTTTTGGGGATATATTATCTAAGTTTAATACGTTCGAGCCCACATATACTTACATTGATTGTCTTAGCCCACTTCATCCATTGATACTTTCAAAGCTGACTCGTCTTTGTTTGATGACGATACACCTTTAAAGACCATGGATTTAAGGGATAGTGCAAGGAGGAGTATACAATTCCAAGTGTCTCCGACTCTATTGACCATGTACCTTCACTCACCCACACTAAGAGTCAAGCAGATATCCTATGTATGTA
The DNA here is from genome assembly GCA_003260245.2 of Sideroxylon spinosum. Lineage (NCBI taxonomy): Eukaryota > Viridiplantae > Streptophyta > Magnoliopsida > Ericales > Sapotaceae > Sideroxylon > Sideroxylon spinosum. Next base: position 15,542,392 of record QLOD02000002.1, read on the forward strand.
AAGCCCATCACTAGTGCATGTTTCTTACTTATCATTACCCCCGACCCTGATGCCAAATTTACCCTAATCACTCAGGTTGTTCTTCAGAAGCTTAAGCCTCACTCTACGAGTGGGCATGTCATTTCATCTGAGGTGTTTTACATTAAGTCAGTCTCACCCAAATCAATCGCTTGTGCACCTGAGAGTGAGAGTGATACGTACCTCTTATCTTTTGATTTTGCCCCACCTGAGAGTCTAATTTGGGGTTTAGTGAGTGACTTGTCTACGACCAACCACACTTGGGTAGGGGAGGTGGTAAAGTATCTTAAGGTGGTAGCACACATAGATTTTCTTAGTATTAAGGGTTTATTACAGCATCCCATGTTTACATTAGACCTTCACTATGGGCCTTATCTAGGGTGTTATGGACCTTACTTTTCCATGTTATCTCTCGTATCACATACACCTGGAGCTTGTTCATCTTTAGTCCTTCACAAGCCTAGCGATACCATTTTGTCAATAAAGCAATTTGGTAAGTCTTGGGATAGGGTAGGTGACCGACCCTAAAATGTGTTTGGGTTCTCCCTCTCAAGTGCAAGAGGGTAGTCGTAGTGTTAAAACTCGATGAGTCTGAGGACGAATTCACAGGGAGCCTATGTTATTTAATTTGTAGGTTACGAATGGATTTGAGGGTGAATGTAAAAGAGGTTTTGGTGTTTAGTTTCACTAAATCTTAGGATTTAACAAAAATAAAACAAATAAAAACAAGTAAAATAAAAACTAAGAATTAAATTACTATTACGAAATAATTTTAACAATTCAATTAAATGTCTATTTCTTGTAATTTCATAATAATTTGGAAGACAATTCAATTTAAATAAATCACTACGATATTTAAAATTGATTAATGCAATTAATAAAGAAGAAGTTTTTTATTCAACTTGCAAGTCAGGGTAGTTCACTACTTTACTCTAGGATGTTTACTTTCAAACTTAAAATTGGGTTTTAGGAAAGTATGTTTCTAACTCACCAGGACATTAAACCAAACACTTTGTCAGCAAGCTATGGTTGTAACACGGGTGAGTTGAGTTCAAAAGAACCCTATCTATTTTTAGTTTGTTCGAAAATATGAATCAATGTTTGAATCAAAAACCAATACCAATGATTTCAAGCGAATATGGTTAAAGACTTTTGTTTTCAAAAGCTTTTCAAACAAATGAATTAAAAGTTTTACTCCAAACCTATTTATAATCTCATTCAAAAGTATGTAGAAAGTTAAAATCGAAAACCCATACCAGTGATTTCAAACGAATG
>QLOD02000002.1:15563785-15583385 GCA_003260245.2 Sideroxylon spinosum
AACCTAGGTTGCATTTTAGTGTAGCTTTTCTTTTCTTTCATTTTGTTTTAGCTTTTCTTTTCTTTCATTTTGTTTTCATCTTTTTTTGCTTATTTTCTTATCATGGATATAGGTTTTGATGACTTCACTCATGGTCCATTTGATGCCCAAGCGTACATAGAGTCTCTAAGCAACCATTTGGAGATGAATATACACTAGAGACTTATCCCAAATTACCCTACTTCTACGGGCACAAGAAGGAAGACCCATGTCTTCACCTCAATAGGTTTGAGGCAATGTGTGTTTCATATGATGTTAGAATGAATGAGAGACTTAGATCCATGTTTTTTCCTTTGTCTTTATGAAGTGTGGCTGGTGATTGGTACTATAATTTTGGTGAATGGACCACTTGGGAGCAATGTTATCAAGCTTTAATTGAAAAATTCCTTCCCATTCATCAAAACTTCACCCATGGCTTTCAAATTAGAAAATTTTGTCGAAAGAGTGGTGAAGTATTTTATAAATTCTGGGAAAGATTTAACATACTTTTGGACACTTTCCCAAGTCATGGATTAAAGTTATGGGACATCATAGCCATATTATACAATGCTCTACCTAGTGATTTACACCAGGCATTTGATAAAGCCTTGGGTAGGGAATTTCTTGACCTCAAACAGGGTGAGGCATGGTCCTTTCTTAACCTCACCCCGATTTGATAAAGTCTTGTCTATTACACGATAGTAGCATGCTAGGGCATGATGTTGGATGTTAAACTAGCTTATATGTGATAGGTGTGGTATATTCTCGTTAGTAGTATGATAGGAAATGTATTGTATGTGAAAATTTCCAAATCATACACACAATAAAAGAATAACAATAGAGAATTAATTAGGAAAACCCTTCCTAGGGAGAAACATCAAAAACAATATTCACTACGTAATTTAGGTTATAAGACTTTACTTGAACTCTTTATGACTCATCACACAAATTCTTTCGACACCTTACTTCAATCCATGATAATCCTAGACCCATTGAAAAAGCTTTTGAATCCTTGAAAAGTGCACCTTGGAATCCTCCAAGACTTGTAGACTCAATGAAGAGTAAAAGATAAGAAAAACACTTCTAAGCTCATAAAGAAAACAAAAAGTCTCTCTCACAAAACTCTATAATATGCCCCACTTTATATTATACATTAAACTTAGTACATATATATAGACAAACAAAATCCTATTCAAACTAGCTAGGACACATAAACATAATTAGATTTCCTAAATGGAAATAGAACTTTTAGAATCTTTGACAGGTCAATCTCTCAAGCTCCCAGTGATGCACCGGTGAAGATGTCTTGACCCTTCAGGTTGCCTGCGCTTAGCCTGCGAGGCCTATTAAAATTAAATATTGGCTTTAGATTAAAAGGCTCGAACCATCGCGCTCCATATGGCTTCCCGAAAAGCTTGAGGTGCAGTCTCACTATCCCTGCGAGCCCTATTGGAGTATAGTAACCTTACTTGAGAATATTCTAGTCTATATAGAATTTGACTTGTTTCTAACTTTTGACTTGGATTGCAGTTTATCACATTGGGAACATTGTCGATCTTCTAGATATGGTTATTCATTCCTTTTAATTTAAGAAATTACAAAATTTAGTTCAAGGTCTGTTTAGATTTGCCAAAATTAAATCTTTCACTATGTTTGCATGTATAGTGGGCGCATGTGATTTAGTCCTCACTTCCCTACAATCATGGTTGCTAGTTTAGATTTGAGCCTACCAGTAGAGATTTTGATTAGTGGACTTATATTGTTCTTCTATTTCATCTTTTGACTAGCAATTGCATATTTTGATACCTTCGTTGTGAGGTTCATTTATGCCCTTAATAAAGTAGTGAGTTATATTTATTTACTATAATTACTTAGTTGGGATTGTTTAGGTTGGTTGAGACCGAAACTTATCTTGTATTATAATTCTCTTTTATATTATATTATATCTTACTTCATTTATGGTTTGGCTTTCAATGGGACAAGGTTCTATGATTGTGAGTGAGTAGTATCCACAACTTGGATTACAAAACCAGGGCGTAACAAATACAGAGCTTTTGCCCTTCGTATGAAGAATAACACTGAAGAAGCAGAGCTTCGACCATTTATCATCTTCATACCAAATGTTCTCCTGGGAGATAGCACTAGGATAAAGCACCATTGAAGTTAGATTCAAAATTTCCCAAATTCTTAATGTAAATGCCACAAATATAAATGAAAATAAGTGCTTAAAACAAGGCATCCTATATCTTGTATAGCATGTTATCTTTCTTTTTTGTATACCAGGGTATGCCCTTTGACTTTATAATTTTTCCTTGCAACGAACCGCATCTACACAATACAATATTGTCCCTTTCAAGCTTGGTTAGAAACTTCCCAGGAGGTCACCGTCTTAGTACTACTCCCATTGGAGCACATTTAACCCTAGGTTTTCCACTGAATCAAGTGCTCTCATGATTTGAAACGCATTGAGATACTTTATAAATGTCAAATATTGCATATATACCACTTCCTTTCACTACCCAAGTAATGTGGGACAAAAAGTATTGCTTTTCTAATTCACATTCTACTTCATTCTCGCACAAGCATAGAGTCCCTCACAGTCCCTCACAATCCTCCCCATTAACAGGGCATACCAAGTGGCTCCCTGCTTCACTCCCCCACAAGCAGGTCTCCCACACAGGCGCTTATGCGTGACCCCACATTTTTGACTGGGTATTGACTTTGATAATATTTGTAGTGACCTAAATCTACAGAGTACAATATTTTTGCTTTACATTTTGTTAGCTAGGAGGTCACCCATCTTGATACTACTCCCGTCAAAGGATGTTCAACCCTAAAGTTTCCATTAAATTCAATTCTTTCATGGTTTTAAAACACGTTGTTGAACTTTATAGATGTTGAACATTACATATATGCCAATTCTTTTTACTATCCAGGCGACATGGGACAGAAGACATTGTTTCTCTACTTCACCTCCTACTCCACTCTCTCGCCGATGGAATCCCTCACAGTGCCTTACATTCTTCCTTTTAATCCAAATAATCTTTCTTACCAAAAAAAAGGAAAAAAGCACTACAACTTACCTACCAAAAAATAAATAGATAATAAAGTACACTGCATAGGTAGTCATAGTCACTACTAACATAAATCCAAGATTTCAATAAGAGTGCACAATCTACCCGAAAAGAAGTGTCAGGAAGAAAGAAAAGTAAAAAAAACATATTTGCAATGGAATCGAATATTTTTTTTTCAAGTAATCGAATCAGACTTTGAATTAATGAAAATATTGTTCACAGTTTATTGATTCAATTGAAATCTTCTAACATTAATTGAAGATATACCCGGGACAAGAGGTAGCAATAATAATAATAATAATTTTTTTTATTTGTAGAATTTGTTATATTATATATTATTTTTATTGATATAATTAACATAAGTATTTAATAGTGTAGTGGTGAAATGCCCCCATTTCACTTAAAAAAAAAAAAATGCATTTGGTTTTATCGAGCTCATTTTTTCACCATATTTAAAAATTTTAATTTAATTTTGTAATTAAACAAAACAGCTGTTTTATTTCTTCGTCATGTTTAAAGTTGTTAATTCTATAATAAAATTAAAATACTAGATAAGAATATTTTAAATTTTTCACCACATAATCAAGAGGACATTTTGACCCTTGCCTGGCTCCACCCGTGGCCACCGCCCCCAACAACGGTCACAACTCACAAGAGATTGAAAGTTTTGTCCAAACTCCAAACGTGAGAGCATTTAAACCAACCGCAGCACTCTTGATACTCTAATAGTATACATATCCCGCGCCCTTTAACTTAATTCTTGGAACTCCCACTACTCAACACAACAGTAATAAGTAGTAGTAGTAACTAACTGATCTGATATATGCTTCTTCCTTATTCCTTCTCTTTTTCCTCTTCTATTCTCAATTAAGCGAAGCGAAGTGAAAATGGAAAAGGAAAATAGCAGGAGAACAGCAGGAGGAGTAGTAAAGCCATGGAAGAAAGGGCCCCCAAGAGGGAAAGGGGGCCCTCAGAATGCGACGTGCGAGTACAGGGGAGTCCGGCAAAGAACGTGGGGGAAGTGGGTGGCAGAAATCAGAGAGCCCAAGAAGAGAACCAGACTCTGGTTGGGCTCTTTTTCCACTGCTGAGGAAGCTGCCATGGCCTATGATGAGGCAGCTAGGAGATTGTACGGTCCAGATGCTTACCTCAACCTCCCCCATCTCCAATATCCTATTAATAATTTCAACCCTTTGATCACAAAGTCCAATGATATTAATAAATCCCACAATTACGAATACTGGTTTCATCCCCCAACTTCCCCTCCCACCCCCACTAGGTGGCTCAATCTCAGTGCCCAACCAAATGTTCATTTAATTCATCAGAGGCTCCAACAACTAGAGAAAAATGGGAGTCTTAACCACCAGCACTACTCATCTTCTAGTTCTGGCCGCGGTTTCAAAATTACTACAAACAGTGAGATTTCATCTGAAAACATATCAGATAATCAAGGCAGCCAAGTTGTTGATGATGATAAGGAGAAGCCTCAAATTGACCTCCACGAGTTCCTTCAGCAGTTGGGGGTACTCAAAGAAGATCAGAGTTGGTCTTCATCTCAGGGAAGCAATATTGTTAGTACTGAAAGCTTTGTGCCACCTGAATCTAATTCATTGAAAGATGATGACCATGGTAGTGGTGGCGCCGCCTTTGCCGAGAAGAGTTTCAATTGGGACACACTGATTGAGATGCGCGGAGGAGGTAGTGGTCCAACAGAGTATCATCATGGAGTAGCAGCCATTAATTTCCTTTTTTGTGATAATATTGTCATCCATGATGATCAAGAGTTCTGCTTCCCTACTTCTATTTGGAACTTCTAAAAAGGATACTGCTAGTTAGCTTGAATTTTTCTGACTGCAGGATTAACTTTTTCACAAATATAAATTATGTATGGCTAATAAGGGTTTGATTTTATCATATGTAATAAGCTACCAAGCCATAAAGAGAGTTGGTTTCTAATGAATCTAGCCAGTACAATTTCAATATCGCCATGCTGGTTTCAACCTAATAGGAGTTGGTTTCTAAGAGAGTTGGTTTCTTTTCTTCCAACTCTTTTTTCCCCCTGTTGACTTTCATCGTTAACCATATTTTCACTCGACACATTGTCAAAATCCATAGAGGAAGTAGTTGAAAATTTATCTTCAATATACTCTTCATATATTAGAGGTGAATCCCAATCTACTTTAGATTCAAAAGAAAAAGAATTTAAACCCATGTGTACCTCTTGCTCAATAAATTTAACATAACCTTTTAAAGCTTCAACCCTAAGGGGTTATTCATTGAAAATTGGTTGTTCACTCCAATCAATAATTAATCAGAAGTAACTGTTGATGTGAATGGAAACTCCTCCTCAAGAAGTTCTTTTCCTGAATACTCTTCTTCTTAGGAAGAATGACCAAAAGAATTGAGCACATATTCTCCTTCGAAATACTCTTTGTGTTCCCAAGATTGATACAACGATAGGTTGTGAGGTTAATTTCTTGTGGCCAAAGTGGTTAGTTTTTGGGTCAACACCCCAACCATCTCTTCTAACTGCTGAAAACAGTTCTCCCATTGCCCATACAACTTTATCGCATTATTGAATCTTTTAAACAGTGGCAACTTCCAGACAATTACTACGACCCTATGAGCTCTAATACGAATTGATGCAAGGCATGGAAGTAGACGAAGGTGAAAGGTTGAGTAGATAGATTGTGAATTTCTGTTTAGTTTAAGACTACCCAGAAAATAACATAGATTTTCAATAGAAAACAACTCTCTAATAATAATTTTATTAATCCAAAATCACTCCCAAGCCTCTTAGGCTTACAAAGTTTGAATAGATAAAAACCTAATAGAACATGACTAAAACTAGCAAAAAAAAAAAAAAAAAACATAAAACAGGAAACTAGACAACTACTAAAATGATAAAATCCCTAACTTCACTAGCAAGATAAAGAAAATATTCTAAAACCATATTTAGAAATATTGTAAATCTATTTCTAAGTAAACGAAAAATATTTTCAAATAACATTATTTGGTAAATACCCTAAACTAAGATAGGAGATATTAATCATAAAATTCTTCACATATTCTGCCTACATCACATTATGTAGTAATAAAGGTAATGGATGAGCGAAGAAATGGATCGATATTTTTCTGGCTACAATTAATTGAATCAATGCTTCATTAAGCTTCATTTTTCTATCCATGTATCCTTGAAATTTAGATCTTCTAGTCCTGTAACGTTAATGCAGTCATTCAAGATATCCATGTATCCTTACCTTGCTTCTGAACCATCCTCTATTTCATATAAGTATCTGATAGCATTAAAATCACCTAGCACCAACTAGGGACTATTATTACATATCAAGGAGTTTTGTTCATTGTTACTTCATGCAAAGATTAATTCTAGGAGCACGAGTATTAGCACCATAGTAAATGTAACCATACATGAAATTTTACTATTCACAAAAAATTATATTACAATGGATATAATTATCTGCCTCAAAAAAGACAAAGAGTTTAAAATTTTTAGATCCCATCCCGTTCTTTTGGACAAGAGTTATAATTATCTACAAACTCTTATTAGGTTGGAAGTCTCTATCACGCCTCTAAACACATAGTCTAGGGTAGATGGCATGAGAATATGAGGGCTAAACTAAAGTTAGTAAAAACCTAAACCAAGATTAAAATTCAAACAACATTCAATCGTATCATCTATCTTTGTCCCTGATTCCCATATAATTAAAATTAAACAACATCATAAATAATTAAATGTCATATTCTACATGGCCACAACATAAATCAAGATAATAATACAAATCTTATTGGATAATAATCAAGACCCAAACATATGCATGTCCACTTGTTCGGTAGGGTCTCCACATAGTAGTAATGTTGGCCACTTCACCATATGTACATATGTATTTCATGCTTGTAGGTTGATATATTGTATAGGTGATAAGTATTTCAAAAAGATAAGAATATCTACATTTGCCTAGATATATATTGACTTAGTTTGTTAAAACTAAATCTCCAATTCCATAACCACTAATTGTTATGGCTTTATTTTCTCTTAAAATTTCTACGTCATAACGTTATTCTTCTAATGTCATTTTAATTATATATATATCAGTCCTAAAGATGAGAGAAGAACTATAGCTATCATCTTCATCTTCATCTTCATCTTCTTCTTCATTATCATCATCTTCTTCTTCTTCTACTACTACTTATCTTTTTTATTCTATTTTGATTCATTCTAGATTACTGGGTATTTTCAAATGTCACTTATCGTTCCTTTACTCCTAAAATTTCCAAAAGAGTGTAAGAAATCCTGGGAGATTTTCGCATATGTAAATCTTTATAGGTAAATAATCCTTAAGTACAGTAGTGCATATACTCATGGCTTAGGTTTCATCTTTTATCCATATTCCTTTAAATAGGTATTATTTTTCTAACAATCTTAAGGATTATTTTTTGTAATGGAGATTTTTGATGCTAACAAAACTATTGTAATCGGCACTATTTCTGATGGAGTCAATAATAATTTTCCAACTTGCCAGTTACTATTGCTATTATCTCGACCATTCCATTTCCAAAACTCTTTCTAGATATACCCAAAGTTGGGATATCAAGTGGATAAATTACAAAGGATCGTAAGAATGGATTTTCTCCATTCTAGATATGCATGAGGTGGCCACTACTCTTTCTAATCCAAAACTTGCACCTACTGTTGATCCCAAATAACTAGAAATTCGCATGCATGCCAACACGGTTTGTAGGCAGATGACCATTAGCACATTATCTAATGATCTCTTAGATTTCTACTGCTCTTAAAAAGAAGCCAAGGAGATTTGAGAACCTAAGAATCTGAAGTATATTGCTGAATATGCTAGCAAACAAAAATTCGTAATTGGTAATTTCAATGGATAGAAGATGGAAGAAGATAAGGACATTAAGGTGTAGATTCACGAGTATCATATGTTGTTGGAAGATTTGAAAGCTATAGTTATTAATCTGCAAGAAGAATTTGTTATTAGTTTATTAATTGAGAAACTATTAGAAGCTTGGAAGGATTACAAGCAATAATTAAAACACAAACATAAACAATTGTGGCTTGGAGATCTTATCACCCACAAAAAAATGATGGATGCTAATAAAAGGGAGCTCAAAGCTGTGAAGGCAAAGGAAATAACTACAAGGCAAACTTGGTGCAAGATAAACATTAAAAAATCTAATTACGTGCCAAAGCTCCTAGCCCTACCTTTAAGAAAAAAGGTACCTATCTTTTTTTTTTTTTTTTTTTTGTGGAAAGCCAAGTCACCATGTAGTCCATTGTCGGAAAAGAGTAAGAAATGACAATCCTTCTAAACCAATAGCAAATTGTTACGATCATTTCTCAATCTTATCTTATGGCCAATGTGAAAGAATAGGTGGTAGATTAAGTTGTTATCAAACATATTTATGCAACCAAAAATTCCTTTAGCTTCTACACTCTAGAAGGGGAAGGAGAAGAACATGTTTATCTTGGTGATTTTCAAACTATAAATGTTCTTGGTAAAGGAAAAGTTCTTCTTAAGCTCACATCTAGCAAGACTTTGGCTCTTAGTGACATGCTACATGTACCTAATGTTAGAGCAAATTTAATTTATGTGACTTTATTAGGAAATGTTGGGGTTAAAGTGTCATTTGAATCTAACATGATTGTAATGACAAATAATAATTTTTTTTTGGGCAAGGGCTATTGTAATCAGAGACTTTTCGAACTCAATGTTTATGAAATAATTGGAAATGCATCTTCTTCTGCTTACTTGGTTGATTTTAATGATATATGGCATGCTAGATTAGGACGTGTTAGTATTTCCTGTATTAAGAAAATGTAATCTCTTGATTTACTTTTTGGTTTTAATAATACATGCATGATTAAATGTCAAGTATGTGCTGAAGTTAAACTTTCAAAAAACTCTTACACTTCTGTTCATATAGAAACTAAATTGCTAAGTCTAATTCATCCTGACTTGGGAGATTTAAAACAATCTATGACTAGAGGAAATAAAAGATATTATGTGACCTTTATAGATGATTGTTCCAGATATACTAAGCTATACTTGATCAAAAATAAAGATGATGCCTTTAGTATATTTTTATCTTATGGAATTGAAGTTATAAAAATCATTTAAATAGGAAAACTAGAAGAGTCAGATTAGATAGACGTGGTGAATATGTGTTATTTAATGATTTTGGTGGAAAGAAAGAAATTATTCATGAAATAACCCCTCCTTATTTGCCTAAATCTAATGAAGTAGCTGAAAGGAAAAGTAGAACATTAAAAGATATGATGAATGCTATGCTTATTAGTTCTTGTACACATGATAATCTTTGCAGTGAGACTATTTTATCTGCAAGTCACTTAGAAAATAGGATTCCCTGTAACAAAACTGGTAAGACACCTTATAAGTTATAGAAAGACTATCCACCTAACATTAAATACCTGAAGGTGTGGGGTTATCTTACTAAGGTTATGCTCCCTAACTCTAAGAAAAGAAAAATAGGTTCAAAGAATTTTGCTTGTATGTTTATTAGGTATGCTGATCATAGTGCCGCATATAGATTTCTTATTTTAATATGTGATGTGCTTGATTGTATTACTATAATTGAGACCCAAAAAAAAATATACTGAATTGTTTGAACATATTTTTCCTTTGAAATAAGAAAATATTTCTTGCGCATTTAGTGTTCAAAATGATTTTGAAAATATTTTTGAGTACTTAAGGAGTAAAAGATAAAGAAACAAGAATCCTTTGGAAATGATGTTTACACTTGTCTTGTTGATAGTAACCCATTCACCTATTCTGATGCTATTTCTTCTTTTGATACTCCACTTTGAAAAGAAGCCATTAAAATTGAGATTGAGTATATTAGGAAAAATAACACATGGGTTTTGATAAATTTACCTCTAGGAGATAAACTTATTGGTTGTAAATGGATTTTGAAAAGGAAATATAATCTTGATGGATCAATTAACAAATATAATGCTTGATTGGTTGCAAAAGGTTTTACTCAAAAATAAAATGTTGATTATTTTGACACATTTGCTCATATGGCTAGAATTTCTTCTATTTCAAGTTTTGATTGCTTTGGCTTCAATCCATAAATTTTTTATCCATCAAATGGATGTTAAAATAGCTTTTCTAAATGATAATTTAGAAGAAAAGACCTATATGATGCAACCTGAAGGTTATGTTATTGAAGATCAAGAAAATGAAGTTTGTAAATTAATTAAATATTTATATGGCCTAAAACAAACACCTAAATAGTGGCATGAAAAAATTGATCATATTTTGATTTGTGACGGCTTTTCATCAGTTCAAGTTGGTAAATATATTTATACTAAGTGTGTTGATGATGAACACATGATTAATTGTCTATATGTGGATGACATGCTTTCTTTGGTATTAGTCTTGAGATAGTACATCAAATTAAATGTCTTTTCGCTTCTAAATTTGATATGAAAGATATAGGTGAAGCAAATATGAAATTGAGTGCTAAAATCATAAGATAAATTGATAGTATAACGTTATCACAAGAACATTATATTGAGAAACGTCTTAAGAAGTTTGGACATTATGATGTCACACTAGTGAGTACTCTTTATGATGCAAACACTTGCCTAAAGAAAAATCAAAGTGACCCTATTACCCAATCTGAGTATGCACAGATTATTGGAAGTTTGATGGATTTAATGAACTTTTCTCAACCCGACATAACTTAGGTTGTGTGTAAATCCCAGTTATGATCATTAGAACGCATTAGTCAGATTGGTGAAATATTTGAGAGGTACCATCAACTATGTATTATATATAGCGGATTTCTTACTCTATTAGAAGGATGCAGTGATGCTAACTAGATCTTAAACTCAGATGAGACAAAATCCACTAGTGGTTATATATTCACCCTTGGTGGGGATGTACTTACCTGGAGATTAGCCAAACAAGCTATTATTACTAAATCCACCATGGAATTAAAGTTTATAGCACTTGAATTGGCTAGTAATTAAGCTGAGTGGTTGTCATATTTCTTAGCAAATATTCTGTTAGGAGTAAAACCAACACCTTCGGTGTCTATATACTGTGATTGCCAAGCAGTAATAACCATTGCAAAGAATAAGACTTTCAATGGTAAAAATAAACACATTCGTCTGAGACATGATGTGATTAAGAAGTAGCTAAATGAAATTATATTCATTGATTATGTGAAGCCAAAAGTTAATTTGGCCGATCCTCTGACTAATACTTTTATGAACAAAATTAATTAATGAAACACTGCGGGGAATGTGACTTAAGCCATTTGAAAATTAACAAGTGATACTAACCCAACCATTGTGATTGGCAGTCCCATGAATAAGGTTCATATGGGAAAAAACAAGTCACTTATTAATCCTTCTAGCTATATGTATTTTAACCCTTTCTATGATATGTGTAGTGCTAGACTGCAAGAAATGAGAGGATGAGATAAAATCTCTCATTGAATTTCATATCCCTCATAAGTGGTGTATTTAAATGCAATACACACTTGATGAACTTATCTACATAAAAGTGGAGTGGGCAGTGCCAATGAGATTATGGCATAATCTCTAAAGTATTCATGAACTACCAGGCACCTGCATGGCCTACTAGCACAAAACCGCATCGAAAAGAAAATATTGTGGGGGTGTAACGTAATTAATAAGCTTAAATTAATAAGATTTTAACTTATAATAAAAAATTTTTAATTCATAGAAGTAAAATGCTTCAGTAATAAGTTTGTATGTTATGTCTTATTATTATAGGTCTACTTCATTGCCCAAAAGAAACCAGATTCGAAGCATTATTACACTCATGTTTTAACCCAACAAAATTGACTTTATTTCATAAATATTTTTGAAATATGTGGGGGATTGTTGTCTATGTGATAAGTATTTCAAAAAGATAAGAATATTGAGATTTACTTAAATATATATTAAATTAACTTATATTTGTTAAAACTAAATCTCCTGTTCTACAACCACTAACTGATATGGCTTTATTTTGTCCTAAAATTTCTACACCTTAACGTTACTCTTCCAACATTGTAATTATATATTTATACATATCAGTCCTAAGGTGATAAAAGAACTATAGCTTTCATCTTCTTCTTCATCTACTTTTCTTTTTTATTCTGTTTTGATTCTTTTTATATTGTTGGTTTATTTTCAAATATCTTTTGTTGTTTCTTCACTCCTAGAATTTCCAGAAGAGCCTAAGAAATTCTGGGAAACTTTTACATATCTAAATATTTGTGGAGAAATAATCCTTAAGGAGAGTGCCTATATTGCACTTCTTAGGTTTCATCTTTTATCCAAATTCCTTTGGATAGGTATTTTTTTTCCATGATCTTCACTAAGCAACTGCATAAGCTAGAGAGAGAAATATGTAAATAGAGAGAGTGTTGAGTTAGAGTTAGAAGAACTGAGAGAAAACAAAGTGTGTGTGGGGATCCTTAAAGGTTGGAGTGAAAGTAGAAAGGAGAAAAAGAAATAAAATAGAGAGAAGAGAGAAATAATCACTCAATCTTGATCATAAGAGAAAAAATAAGAATCTTGCTCTCTAGGATTATTTGCTCTCTAAAAGTTTCAAATTTCCTTCCTAAGGGTTTTTGAGTATGTCAGATTGGGCAACAAGGAGGGCTAGTCAGAGAGAATCTTCCATTAATGGATACAGTAAAAGAGCTCTTAATAAAGCTAGCAATGTGGAGAGAAACTGCCTTGGGTAAGAATCAATAGCTATGATTGTAAAAACATGCTGGGGCACTGCCTTTGACTCATTAAGAGATATAATGGTGGTACAATCCTCTAAATATAATAACCATAATAGGGATCTAAGTGAAAAATGATCAAAAGAAGGATAATGCTATTGATGTAGTCTTCTTGGTTAACCCTGATCCAATATCAAGGATAACTAGGAAGCATACTGAAAAAGTTAAAGGTGGCAACTATGGACTGACTAGAGCTGATTTTGGAATCTCGAAAGAGCTAATAGTATTAATCTTTTCCTAGCTACAGTCATGAATAGTTACTTGGATAAGGTTGAACTAGCTCTATTACTAGAACAATAGTGTGATAACTCGAGAATTTATACTTTCACAACTTTGAACTTTTAAATATGTATTTTTTTGGGCTAAAACTTACATTAATTTAGCTTAATCTTTGCCTTAAAAGAAGCTGGGTAGAAGAGATTTTGGGCTTAACATGTACAAAGTAAGCAAAATTGGCCCAAGGGAAAAGGTCCTAGGCTCACAAGAGAAACCACCCCAAGTGCATGCGCTGGCAGACGTATGTCCAAGGAGGGCCGGGCACCTGGACTGTGGTGAGGTTTGTTGACTGCCTCTATCCAATTGACTTTCTTGGTTCAGTCTTTTCCGCTTGTTCTTTTTCAGGCTATGAAAAAAGATATTACAAGTAAGGAAGATAGGGTAGGCTCCTGTTGAATCCTTGGTGCCTAAGCATTGTCCTACCTAACAATACATGTACGTTTGCTAGGTTGAGTTGTCAGTGCAATTGAGTAAACCACTACTATCCTACTATCTGATTAGGCTCGAAGCCAAGATTGTCTCAAGTATTTTTTTTATAGTGTTTTTATCTTTTTTTTAGAATCACAATTCCTTTACTTCACCATTCTCAACCCATTCCATTATCAACCTTTCCCTAAAATCCAAACATAGAATAGTTTATATTAGAATCATCTAGTAATTAAAGAGAACAAGTCTAATGTCTTTTTATGCAGCCCTCCTTGTGGACATGACTTCAGTTCTTATTGGGAAAAACTACAACCACCCTCTTACACTTGATATGTAGAACGCAAACAATTTTAAGGTCGATCACTTACTCGACCAAGGGAAACAGACCTCAGTGTAGCTACTTACGGATAATTTGGAGGTATTTTCTTTGACTCCATATGAAAAGCCATGCATTAACCCCGATATTAGGTCCCACAAGCTTAGACTTTTATCTAGTAACCAACTTTATGGTCTAGAAAGGAAGGCCATCTTCCTCATGCACGTTGAAGCTATAATTGAAGAAGTTAGGAAGTTATTAAAGCTAGGGCGATCAATGAAGTTGGCTATCTAGAATTCCTTCTAACAGAATAGTAGTAAAGAAGAAAAATGGAAAGTTGTATGCCTACATAGACTTCACCAATTTCAACAAGGCTGCCCAAAAGATCCCTTCGCCTTGCCAACGATCAATCAACTAGTCGATGCCACTGTAGGGCACAAGATGATAAGCTTTCTCGATGCCTCCCATGGATATCACTAGTTTCCTATGTTTGAACCTAATCAGGAAACAATGGCATTCATCATGCCACAGGGATATATTACTATAGAGTGATGCTATTTGTGCTATAGAATGCTCAAGCTACCTATCAGAGCTAATCACGAAGATGTTCAATTCCCAAATTGGGTGTACGATGGTGATTTCCATCACTGACATAGTCATAAAAATTAAGGCTAGATCTGATCATCTATTCAACCCTAAGGAGGTGTTTGGCATTATTAGCTTTCGATATTTTACAATTCTATGTCCTTTGTGCACGCTAATTATGCATTTATGGTTTCTATTGGTGAGGTTTTAGCATAATTATCTTACTTACATGTATTCTTGGTGTTTGTGTTGTTCAGTTGATACAACATGTTGTTTTAGGCGTAAATGATCCCAGGGGTGCATGTGTGGAGGATCTGAAACAAGTCGGAGTGAAGAAGTGCAAGAATAGGCTTTGGTGTCCTTTGGGTTCTTTCATTGAACAGTTGGCGTGCATGGAGAAAACAGCTTCAAGACACAAATTTTGACATGTCTAAGGACTCTCAAGACTTTCTCTACCTCCTAAGAGCCATATTAAAGCATAAGCTAAGTTACCATGGCTGTCAAGGAGAACGAAATGGTTCTAACTGCAAACTAGTCGAAGATATGTTGTAGTAGAAATTCCAACGTAAAAATCTATCTGTATTTCGGCCACAACCTTTTCACTCACAACTCCAATTGATTGGATTCTTTTTGGATTGGAAATAAGACTTGAAGGGCTACAACTTTCTTGCTTAGCTGAAGTTTGAATTGGTCGTTTTCAAGGTCAAATCATGTTGTAAAGTAGAGACAAATCTGTCTGAAAAAGCATCCACTCTCTGTGGGCACCCGAGCCATTCTCAGAGTGGCACCCACGTTGTGTTCTGGGTAATGTGTTTGGTATCTTTTGAAGGCTCCTTTTTTTCTTTTACACATTAAACATATTTTACTACAAAATGAGCACTTAGGCATGTATTTTGTAAGCTTTTGGTAGATTCTTCCCCCCTCTTCTATTTCTTTCAATTTTCACGTTAGATTATGTAATGTTAGGTTTTTGGTATTTGAGCTTACAATATTTCATCTTGGATTCTGAATCTTTAATACTTGTAAGTTTTTCTTTGAGAACATTTGCTTTAATATATTTGGTTAGTTGTGTTATTGGATCCATCTTGTTTAATTTTGCTTTCATTAATGTTTCGGTTATATTTTTAGTTTATGTTTTTTTCAAGTCATTAGAATAGTTTAATTCTTGGCTTTAAGAAATTGAGGGTGGTGGTGTTGGTGTGGTTGTTTCAACATAAATGTTTGTCAAATTTGCTAAGGTTTTTTTGAAATCAGCTCACCCGTGTTATAGCCATAGCTTGTTAACGAGTTCCTACTATGCGCACAAGTGTTTGGTTCAATGTCCCGGTGAGTTTGATTCTTATTTTCCAAATGCAAATTAAGTTTTCTTATAAAATTGAATCGAAACTTGGCTATGAGTTTGCACTCATGCATGCTAGGAGTTCGATTTAATGTCCCGGATGAATTTAAATCTATTTGCAAAAGCCTACACTTACTTTGAATTAACCTCTACCACACCACTATCGAATTTGACTTGTAATCAAGTTGTTTTGGTTATTTTGCTTCTAATATTTTTATGTTAATTTGATGTTACAATTCCTTCACTTCACCATCGTCAACTCAAACCATATCTAATCTTCCCACAAATCCAAATTTTGTTTAGGTTAGATTCGGTTCACCTACTAAATAAGAGAACAATTCTTGTGTTCTTAACATAGCCCTCCTCATGGAAAGAACGACCAGTGCTCCACTGTTTATAAATTTAAATTTGCTACGTACACCTGACTCGTGCATTTACAGATTAAGGTCAAATTTTGGCGCCATTTCCTGGGAGGCAACTAGGCATTAGAGTTAGGAGCAAAGGGAGTTCACTTGAGAAATTGGGTGGATTATTCCTTCCCTCCATCTCTTTGTAAGTATTTTTATTTCTTTTGCACTGTAACATATTCATTTACATATCATGTAGCCTAACTTGCATGTTAGTTAACTTAGGTTGTATTTTAGTGTAGTTTTTCTTTGCTTTTATTTTTTTTCCATTTTTGTTTTCTTATCATAGACATGGATTTTGGTGGCTTCAATCATGGCCCCTTTGATGCCCAAGCTTACATAGAGTCTTTAAATGACTAATTTTGATATGACTATACATTAGAGAGTTATCACCAATTACCCCAATTCTTCGGGCACGAGGAGGAAGACCCATACCTTCACCTTGATAAGTTTGATGCAATGTGTGGATTATGTGATAATGTGAAAGTGAGTAAAAGACTTAGGTTTATGCTTTTTCCTTTGTCTTTACAAAATGTAGCTAGTGGATGGTGCTATGATTTTGGTTAATGGATCATTTAAGATCAATGTTGTCAGGCTTTTAGTGAAAATTTCTTCCCTATTCATCTAATCTTTACCCATGGCTTTTAAATTAAAAATTTTTATCACAAGAAGGGTGAATTATTTTATAAATCATAGGCGAGATTTAACATACTTTTGGGCACTTTCCTAAGTCATATATTAGAGTTAGGGGACATTCTGGCCATATTATACAATGCTCTATCTCATGAGTTGCACCAGGTGTTTGATATAGTCTTAGGTAGGAAATTTCTTGACCATAACCCAGGTAAGGCATGGTCATTCCTTGAATTTTCTATGAACACACTAGACTACGAGAAAGACTTGAACCTAGATTTGAACCATATGCACTTGGAAGCCACACTGATCCTTTTTCACATGCCCTTACTTTGCTTGATCTTCATGATCCATCCTTTAGAAGTAGTGGATGAATGGAGCCCAACTATTCAAATTTTGCATGTCCTAACCATGTTCTAGTCACCAAGGGCCAGTTTGAGGGGCCTTGGGATCATTAGCCTAGTGAACATAATGATGAAAAATTTGATACCATAGGCACCGAGTGGGATAATTACCACAGTCACATAGGGGATGATGTTTGGGGTGAGCCTCTTTCTCATTTCCCTATTGACTCTCCTATTTAAGAGATGTTTGTACCATCTATCGAGAGTCTGTGATGCATACAGTCCTTTCCTACTACTGCACTTAATGCTCAACCTACCTCGACCACCCTAGACCCAATTGAGAGTCCTTTGACTCCAATTAAGCATTTGAATGTCACATGGCCCGAGGAACACATCATTGAGTTAGTTGATCCTAGTTTATTTCACTATACATTAAGGTTGAGAGTGGTTCACACCTCTCACCTCTTGACTCAGCCCATCAAAGAGTCTTACTATGGGGATTGTGAGTAACTATAATGAGACCGACCATCACTGGGGGAAGGTAGTAGACACGGGGAAAGCTTGGATAGACTTTTGGGTGCCGAGAGATCATTAGAGCTAACCATTACCACATCCATAGATTTCTTAGGTATCGAGAGACTTATTGAATCCACTGTGTCCATGTCCATGACCATGCAAGCATTATGGCCGCATCTGAGGTTTTGTACCCTTGGTGTATTTTACACTTAGGGTATTTTACAACCTCACATGGCTTTTCGTCCCTTGGTATATTTTACACCAGGGGAGCATCCACCTTCGGTGCTTCATGGGTCCGAAGAGAACATTTTATTTATTAAACCATTTGGGCTAGAAACAGTGTTGGATTATCTCCTTTCGTTATTTTCTTTATACATGGTAGATTATATTTTTCTTTTTCTTATTTTCGTATTTTTTTTTTTGGGTTTGATTTTCTTTTTTTAATTTATTTTATTTTATTTTTATTTTTATTTTTTTTGTACTACCTCTTTCTCTTGCCTTATTTTCCTTTTATTATTTTCTTTTATTTTCTTCTAACCTTTTCACTTGTACAGCTTTTTATTTTTTTCAAGTAAAGATATTGTTAAGGTAATATCCACCCTTTTTACCTTCGGTTTCTATATTTTGAACTTAACAATTGGATATATGTTGTCGATTATTATTGGAAGTGCTATAGAAACTAGGTTGGAGGGTGTTCTTGATTACTTGTGGGTTTCTCCTTTCGGGTGCATGCTTGGCTTATGTGTTATATATTGATTGATCTTATGCTTATGATCATCATGCTCACTTTGTACACTACGAACCCCCTTATCTTTCATGGTTCTCATATTGAGGATAATGTTTAGTTAGGTTGGGGGTAGAGTTGGCATGATGACCCTTTGTGCTAAAATTGCTAAATATTTTTAAAATTTTAAGCAATTTTAAGCTTGAATGCATGAGTAAGCACATTTATACTGGCATGTTGGCCCTTTTGGTTAGTTGATTGTAAAATTAAGTAAGAGAATGATGAATCAGTCTTTCTTATGCTTTGATAGGAAACTTAGTTCAAGTTTAGTATGTCATGACCTTATATATTTTTTTACTACCATGGAGGAGCTTTTGTGCTTGAGAGTGGTGAATTTTGTTTTACATTGGTCAATTGAGCACCCATAGACTAGTTAGAGACCTATACTCCTTTAGTGGTGAGCTTTAAACCCATTCATTCGTTTCATGAGGGGTTTAACATTATTTCAGCTCATTTGTTCTCTATTTTGCTTTCAATGACTCAATTGCATCACACACACTTGTATGATTATTCACTTGGCCCATATGAGTTGATTACAAACTTAGAACCTGATGTTAGGCCCACATTGCTATTTTGGGCCTTCTTATCCTTTCTTGATATGGAATTACCCTAAGAACCAACTTGAAGCCTTTCAATGAACTTTTGATTTTGTTTTTTTAATTCTCACCTCATATGATATCCCATTTACACTTTAAGCCTCTCCCTTACATGTCTTGGGTTGTGAAAGTACCTCAATACTCAAGTTACGAATTTGGGATTGGGAATGTAAGCTTTTGAGAGAAAAACGAAGATAAATGTTAGGAAGAGAATTCATGTGTTGTATAGCTCATTATTCAATTTCCAAAAAAAAAAAAAAAAAAAAGAAAAAAGAAAAAAAAAATTCTCATTCTTGCAGGACGTGTGCTTTGTATTGTAATTACTAAGAATTTCTCAAGAGTAGTCGGTAAGTTTGTGAATAAGTTTCATGTTGTTGGTTGGGCTAAGCTAAAAAAGTGAAAAAAACACACGTGTACTATGCTAGATATCCCAAGCAATCAAGAATGTAAATAATTGAAAGCGGAAGACAATATAT
>QLOD02000002.1:15584309-15635152 GCA_003260245.2 Sideroxylon spinosum
GTACGTAATCTTGGTCTTTCTGCCTACCCTCAATGCCCCCATCAACATCCCCTCCTTTTCCTCTTGACTCTTTTTCCGCATTCTTCCCTTCCTAACCTTGCTTCCCATTCTCTTTATCTTTTCCCTCATTTTCTTCTTCAATTTCTTTCTCATTTGACTCTTTAACTTACCCACTATCCTTTGATCCTATTTTATCACTAGGAATGTTGGCTTTAGGATCTATAGGTTTCTGAATGACTTTACCACTTCTCAATGTGGTGATAGACTGCACTTGTTCATGTGAAGTGGTACCCAAGGTTGATGACTCAACAATATTCACTTGGCCCTTCAGGTTCGAGAAAGTTTGAGTAGGTAGTTTACCACTTTAGGTGGTATTCATGGCTTAAGTCAGCTTGGAAACTTTGTCCTCATATGTCCTCCACAGTTCGAGTCAGTTGATTGTTAATTTGACTTGCTGATGCACAAATTGACACATAGTGTCCTCAAAGGATCCTCTTTGCATCGGTTGCATTATAGCAGGATTGGGCTGTTGGAATTAAGGTGATGGTACCAGAGGAGGTTAAAATGGTTGGTTTTACTGGTCATTTCTCCATGGAATACCAGGTGGAGGTCTCCATTCCTTGGGATAGAAGTTGGAATTTTGGTTTCTCCCTTGATAAAAAAAAAATTCCCACCTTGTTAGTGAGATGGATTTCCTTTGCCTCTAGTTTGAAATGATCGATTTTGGGAACCGTTAATATAAGCTTGGCCATAGGCAATTTCCTTAAGTAAAGCAAGATCAGGACAAGAATTGGGATCATGTCCCACTTGTTCACAAGCGTTACAAACCATATTCGCCTCAACTGATTTCTCTTTATTCTTGAGTTCAAGGATATCGAACTTATTCTGCATAGTAGCTAATCTAGCTCTCAAATCGTCAGTCTCACTCAATTCTAGTTGGCCACTAGGTGTGGGGTTTCTATGTTCAGAAGATGATGGGGGTCTAATTTCCAAATCATTAGAATCTTTGACCACCATGTCAAAGAAATCCATGGCTTCCTCTGTAGTCTTATCAAATAAGGTACCATTACACATGAAAACGAGCTGTTTTAGACTGGGAGTTAAAGTCTCATGGAAAATACTCACAAGTCTCCATGGCTTAAAACCATGGTGAGGATAGGCCATTAAAAGGTCTTTAAACCTTTCCCAAGCACAAAAGAAATTTTCATTAGGTTTAAAGGAGAATGCGGATATTTGCCTCGTAAAGTGCCGAGTCTTTTGGGTTGCGAAGTATTTTCTTAAAAACTCAGTTTGCATTTCGCCACGTTCCAATGGAACGAGGACGAAGGGAATTAAGCCAAAATTCAGCTTTTTCCTTAAGGGAGAGTGGAAAGAGTTAAATACGAACTACATCTTCATTAGCATTTTGATTCATGCATGTGTTACTCACTTCCTCAAATTCTCTTAAGTGATTATAAGGATTCTCAGACTCTATACTATAGGATATGGGAAGTCGTTGAATAATTCCATGTGTAAGTGTGAAAGTACCCTTATTCAAAGGCAAGACAATGCATGAAGGTGAGGTCTACCTAGTTGGGTTTATATGGTTTTTTATTGGTATAGGTCCCAGATTATCTTCATTGTCCCCATGGACACTCACATCATCCTCTATTCTAGCCATAGAATTAAAAGATGAGGAAGTATCCAGTGAAACGGGCGTGTGAGAGTTTGAGTGTGAAGGTTGATGAGGAGGGTTTTCAAATTAAGTATCTTCCCCTAAGACTCTACCCGATCTTAGGAGCATGCAATTCTAACTATCTCTAAAGTTTTTTTTTTTTTAAAATTTTTTTTAAACGAAATAAAACAAATCCAAACTTACCTAAAACTAAATTTTGGCTCCCCAGTAACGGCACCAAGAACTTTACTAGCCCTAAAAAGTGTAATGGGTCGTACCTATCAAGTGTAAGAGGCAGTCGTAGTTTTAACTCGATGAGTCCGAGGTTGAATTCATAGGGAGCCTATGTTATTTAGTTTCTAGGTTAAAAGAGGAATTTTTAAAAACTACGATAACTAAGTTTGATGTTCGGTTGTGACTAAATCCTAAGGTTTTGCAAAATCAAAGTTTGATTGAACTTGAGTTCAAATTAAATTCTAAATTCAAGGTGAATTGAAAATTACGAAGGCTAAATTGGAGGATGAAGAAATTAATAATAAGAGGAGTTCTTGATTCAATTCACAAGTCTAGGTAGTTCATTTTTTTCCTCTGAGATGTTTAAATTCAATTATGAAATAGAGTTTGATTAAAAAGTTTTAAGAACATCAAAATCAAAGATCAGTACCAGTGATTTCAAGCGAATATGGTTAAAGATCTTAGTTTTCGAAGATCTTTTAAGCAAACCAAATCAAAATTGAAATTGAATCCTAAGTCTAAGTTGTTTCGAAAATATAAAGAACCTTTGAACCAAAAATCAGTATCAGTGATTTCAGACGAATGTGGTTAAAGATTTTTGTTTTCGATTGCTTTCAAAATAAGTTAAAATAGATTTAAAATTAGTAGATCCCTACGCATGAGTATTCGAAACCCATGCGAAGGGTCTACGTATATCTCAGAGTATTTTCATGAACTACCCTTCCTTGATTTAGTGAATCAAGAACTAGAGTTTCTATGCTAGTATGATTTCAAACAATACAAAAGCATTAAACGAACACATAAACATCCGATCTAGCATAAAAGAAAACAATAAATCATATATTATGCTGATTAAATGAAAATAAACTTACGCGGAAAGTAAATCTAAAACTATGTAATGGAAAAACACTCCAACGAAGAACATGATCAAATCATATATCATCTTTAACTGCTTTAGAAAACTCTCCAAATTCTCAAAATACTTTGCTAATATCAATAAGAATGAATAGCCCCTCTTGCTCAGCCGTTCCATCTCTATTTATAGAGGTCTAACCAAAACCCTAAAAATGAAGTGCACACGCGCGCCTAAAGTCTTCCTGAGGTTCAGACCATAGGGAAAGGGTTTGAACTACAGTACGTAATTTTCTTCACGTCCATCCATTGGGGTCTGAACCATTTGAGGAGGAGTCCGGACCACAGAACCTTTGCTGCTCCATTTTCTTTTCTTCTTCGATTGGGCTTCTTGGGTTGGTTCGAGCCATCTTTGGTGAAGCTTGAACCCCAGCTTTTTCTTCATCTTCTCAGTCCTCTTAGCACCATTAACTTCGCCTTTTTCATCCATTTCCTTACAAAGAAGTTAATACAATTTTTAAGCCACAAAACAGTGCTAGAACTTAAAGTTCAACTATTTAAATGCATTAAAGTGCGTCTAAGTATAGAGTTTATAATTACACTTTTCAAGTGTAATCAATAGGCCTGGCCCCATCCCCCTTCCCCTTATGTTTAGGAGTGGGATTCACCCAAGAACGACCATTCTTGTGGTGATTTATACCCTGAAGACCAATCAAAGGTTGACTTAGAAATGACACGTTAAATGTCTTGTAAAGGAAACATGTACGCTACTATGATCTTCTTTGCTATGATCTTCCCATTGGGTGGAGTTCTAGTCGTGGATGAAAGTCCCAAGAAGATATATCTAAGAAAGAATCCTAGCCGACTTCACTTAATTGACTTAATCTCTGCCACTAGTGGCTTAAGCCTCACTCTGATACTATGAAATAAAATAGAGAAAGATACCTTTAAAAGAATAAAGAAAGAAAACCATTTTCAAGAGACAAACTTTAGTGAACCACTTTCCTCCTCTCTTCTCCTAGAATGCATTAGAGACAAACTTTAGTGAACCACTTTCCTCCTCTCTTCTCCTAGAATGCATTGCTAGATCTCTGTTCTGGAAAGCTATGTAGGCAACAATGAACGCGGTTTGACCTAGGGCTTCCTTTTCCCACTGTTTGTGTCGATACCGAAAACTACCATTGAAACCTACATTACTAACGATGTGACAGCGATTGCCTACTTTCTATGTCTGGAGATGCTTATTGCACTGTTTTAAGATCATTACCTATGATATTAGTTGATCATGCTCTTCTTCACCCTAAGGAATATTCTTCAACTATTAAGTAAAATATAAGTTTACTTATCCCTTCTTATTTTCAACCCTTGAAACTATTATTTCCTCATTCACATCCTCGATCATACTATTCGCAATGCTAAGATTAGACATACCTAAGTGTTGTTTCTTTGTATAAGTCATTGAGATTCCTTTCTTTATCTCTCTGAAATTGTAACTAAGAACTATGTTCTCATTAGTTATTTGTTTCCTAGATGGAATGATTTAAAACCATACTCTATTCTATTTCCCCTATATATCAGACTATCAGACAATCTTTTTATATCAGATTGTCTGATAGTTTGAATGTCTATGAAAGCATGGGATAGGAGCTATCTTCTCTTCCTAAACCATATAACTGGTAGCTAATTGTAGCGGGAGGACTAAGAATAAAAGTAGGAGTTGAATGGTTGGAAGCTTTGAGTCTTCAGAAGTCCTCGCCAAAACTAGGTGGAAGAATTTGCCTCATTGAAAGACTGTCTTCTGAGGAGACAACTCTCTTCAATTATTCTTAGGATGGGAGGGAGTAGGTCTTGCTTCATATTTGTTAATTCATTTCTAGTCTCTAACGAGGCAGTTAGCTGTCAACTAGCTGAGATTGCTCTCACATGTAGCCATCGAAATACCTTGACTGTACTTGTTATTACTCAAGGAACAAACCCTCCATCTACCACCCCCGACTCAGGGATACAGATCCACAACCACAAAGCCAACTAGCTTCAAAGTCAATAGGTATAAGCTTTTGATGGAAGTGCTTAGCAATATTACTAAATAATCTAGTCTATAATCTTTGCTATCTCCTTAATGTATAGATCCTCGTTTTTCTATCCATTTTACACCAAATGCCTCCTCACCCGCTAGCAGTTAGAAAGTGGAACTCTAAAAACCAAGAGATGGTGGATTAGTTGGAAATATTTGTGGCTAAGGTATGTTGAATCGGAGTGACTTCTCTATGAGCTAACTGATGTGCTCGTCACTTCCTAATTACACTAGTGGATATAGGTTTGGTGGCGTCCCGTACAAGCGAGGCAAGGGAGCAGTTTTTCTTACCTAACAACGGTCTTAGAGCGAGTCTTCCTTGATGAGCCTAAGGAGATTGAAAGAGCAAAGCTTTAATCCCCATTTTACCTATTGAATTGATTATAACTAGGAATCCTAGAAGCTAAAAATGTTAAGCAAGGCTTTGAAAAAGTTCCACAAGTCTTCCTTACTGAGAGGGCAATCTTCTCTTAGGTCTTCACCTCTTATCTAGCCCGAAATTAAAACCCAACCCCGCCTGTTTACTATGATAATCATATATTATTAATGGCATTTTTCAATATGCCACCACTTGTTTACTAAGATCATCATATATTATTAATGCATGCATTCTATCAATGACATTTATCGATATGCCACCACCTATCTACTAAGATCATATATTATTAATGTGTGCATTCATTATTACGGAAATATTCCCCCATGGCACACCCAGAATATGAGGTTACAAATTGCAGAGGAGTAGGATTTGAAACAGTGGCTACTACAAGAATAGAATATCAAAAGCATTTTCTTATAAAAGAATTTGAACTAATTGTGCCATAATTGAGTGTTTATGTCCAATCGCTACATAGACACAATACAATGTCTCACTCTTAAAGGTGTTCCTTTCTAAAGGCTCTCATGTAGAGCTAACATTGCTAGTACCATATAACTATAGCCAAATCAAGATGAGCCAGGACAAACAGTCAAAGGCCGTAAAGGCCCACTCCCACTAGCTAACTTATTCCTTGATAGCAAAGTATCTTTGTGAATCTTTTCCCGATCAAGCCAGGCCAAATCGGGCCACCACTTAGGAACCAAAAAAAAAAAAAAAATACTGATCATTGGAAACCTAAGCTACATATGCCTAATTAGGGACTCGAGAGATCTTTTATCTCACAATGCTTACCATCATCTGAGAAAAAAAGCCCCTCAAATAAGGGAAGAGGAATTGGGAGAGATCCATCAAGATAAACCGGTTGCGCATTCAAGATACATTAGTTAATGCCACTCTTACAACCGAGATTCTAACTTAAGTGATTGATCTTTATAAAATAATAATCCCCATATATAATATTTAATAGAGGTAAAAATGTAAATAAAAATGTAAATTTTATATACTATTAAATTAACATTAAGCTTTATAACCAAATTTTTAATGGCATTAAAATTGTGATTAGATTTCTAAAAAAAATACTATTCAATGCCAGAATATGCTATGATATGGTAAAAATAAGATGGATATATGTTCATTGCAAAACATATAATAATTAAAAATAAATAAATTACAATGACAATAAAGACATGAAATTATAAAAGTTGACACGCTCACAGACATTGTTCTTAAACTTTAACAAGAGAAAGGTAAAACTTAAGAAAACATTGATTTTGGGGAAAGTGAGGATACTATACAAAATAGGGTAGGTCATGAGACACCCTTAGGTTGAAAGACCTTAAAATTATGCAGGGTTGGGTAATCATACCCGTGGACTAGTAATTTACAACGACAACGGAAAGAGTAAGGCTTATAGTACCCCTTAGATTTGGATCTACAAATGACGATGCGATGGTGTTTCACGACCCGTATATTTAGATACGGACCGGCGATAACTTAGGTTACCACCTTAAGCGTGGGACAGTCATGTAGATTGTCCTTCCCTGCCTTGGAAAAAGAAAACAGTAAATAAAGAAAGTTAACAATAGAAATAAAAGTTACGAATTAATGTCATCTTATCCTACAATGTGATGATGTATTCAATGATTTTTTCCTACATTCAATGTTTTAGCTTTTAAGTTATTTGTTTTTGTTTTCTGTTGTCATTATTTTATTTTCTGAAATGAAAACTGAAACAGTATTTTGGAAATACCAATTTGTGTATTGTAGTTAATTTTTATTTTGATAAAACATTTAATTTTATTAATGTTTTTAAAATTTAATCGAAACTAATAAAATATATTTTAGATTGATTTAATTAATTTAGTTAATTAAATTTAATTATTTTAATTATATTTTTTTATTAAAAATATTTTAAAATTTAACAAAAATAAAATATATTAAATATAATTTTATCATATTATTAATTAAAATAATTTAATAAAATATTTTATGTTAATTTAACTAATTAAATTAAATTATAATTAATTTAATTTACTTAATTAGTAAATACTAAGATATAGTATTTAGTATATAATTCAATATATAAAATAAATTCTCTATAAACGATATAGCTTATGATTTGATAATTTTATATTTTCAACGGTTAAATTTATTGAATGCTCAAGATTACACATTTCTATCTCCATTTTGGTTGTCTTTTTGATCATTTCACATAAAAATATAATTCCACTCTTCTCATTTTTTTTGAATACTTAAATATATAAAATTTTTTAAATTAATACTTAAAAAAACGATAATATTTGTAATAAATAATAAAATTTTATGCATTTATTAAATAATGTACAAACACCTCTTAGATAAAATCAACTAAATTTTTTCATTTAAAAAAAATGATATTTAAACTTTAATTTTCTTTAAAAATTTATGAAAAAACAAACGTTTAAATAAAACTTTCAATTTTTAATGTGCTTAATACATAAATTTTGAATACATACGATTTTACACTCTTTGTGTTATTTGTTTATATATTAAGGAAACTCAAAATTTTGAATATTTGAGATATTTTCAATCGTTGGCTTTGTTCAATGGCAAGATTATTTTTAATTTTCTTTCCACTTTGGTTGTTTTTTCTGCCATTTCATATAAAAAAACATAATCTCTCACTCATTCCATATTTTTCTTAAATGTCATAAAATTTTACACATTTATTAAACACTGTATGGATACCTTAGTCTCTTTTGATTAGTGATTTTCATTTTTATAGTTTTCATGTAAGTTTATTTTATAAATTTAAATTTAAGCTATTTGCACGCAAATTATATTCCTGTGACTTTAGAACGGGTAATTACTAGTTATTACTAAAGTTAATTATTAATTATATTATATCTAAAATATTTTTATATTAAATAAAAATAAAAAAAATCTACTATCACTGCTTGCTTTTCCCAAGTGCAGAAGTCAAGTGTAGCAAAATAAACCGGTTTGAGACTGGGTCGAGTCCACAGAGAGTTGGATTCAATTTCTTGATTTTAGGTGATGATTTAGGATGACACTTGTTATTAGATTAATTTTAATCACGTTAGATGGTTAAAAAGAAGGGAAAATCCAAATTTTGGTTGGCTTGAGTGATTTAGTTGGTTTGGTCCTGGTATCTAGTGGTATGGGCATTCATTCCACTTTGAGTTTGCATAAATTGTTGAAGAGTACCCTCAGGGGATCTCTTGTGTGCTGCTTGGTATGCAAGAGGTGATGGATTGTGAATTGGTAGGGGCAAAGCAGGTTGAGGTACAGAAGGAACTTCATTCCTCTATCCAAAGTTGGGATGGTTTCTCCAACCAAGGTTATAAGTCTCTGAATAGGGGTTTCCCCCTAGATTCCGATTTTGGTAGGGTTTTTTAAAATTGTTTGGATTTGTAGTTTGCCCATACATGACCTCTTTGTATGCGGGAAAAGTAGGACACTAATCCGTGCAATGCCCAATAGTCTCACAAATTGCACAAAATTGGATTACAACTTATGCTCATTTATTGCATTTAGTTTTTCAACCTCGAGAGACTCTATTTTTCTAGCCAAAGAAGCTAGTTTAGCTTGGAGGTCATCAGTCTCTTTGAGATGGAATTTATCACTAGATGATGCTCCCTAGGTACTTCAAGCGTTGGGATGGGTGTTTCCCATTGCTTGGTGTTTTCCTCTAATTGGTTAAAAAATTCAAATGCTTCCTTTGGCTCCTTCTTATAGAATTCACCATTGCACATTGTGTTGACAAGTTACTTAAAGCTAGGTGTTAGTGAGTCAAAGAAGAAACTCACTAATCTCCAAAACCTCAGAACTATAGTGGGGACATAGGTTGGTCAAGTCCTTAAATCTCTCCCAAGCTTGGTAGAAACTCTCATTGGACATGCAAGTGAA
The DNA here is from genome assembly GCA_003260245.2 of Sideroxylon spinosum. Classification (NCBI taxonomy): domain Eukaryota; kingdom Viridiplantae; phylum Streptophyta; class Magnoliopsida; order Ericales; family Sapotaceae; genus Sideroxylon; species Sideroxylon spinosum. The sequence goes on from QLOD02000002.1 coordinate 15,593,412, forward strand.
ATTAATCATTTGGCGTTGCAACGCCGTGCCGTCCTATGGGTTGGGAAATTTTTTTTAAGAAAGCGGTTTGCATTTCATGCCAAGTCCCTATTGAACTAGGTCTCAAAGAATTAAAATGGGAATAATTTAAGTCGGACAGAGTTTTCAGTGTAATTTCGATCCATAAAGGTCCCACATACCTCCTCAAATTCTTTAATGTGTAGGTAAGGATTCTCAGAATCCATACCATGGAAAGTCAGAAGCAATTGAATCATTCTGGGCTTAAGATGGAAAACTTGTTGGTTGAGAGGCAAGACGACACAAGATGGGATGCTTTACCTCTCAGGGTGGAGATGGTCTCTGAGAGTGCGATGCACAGGTGGGTCTTGGTAACGGGGTCCATCACCATTGACACTATCCTCCTCCTCAGCTAGATTATGCGGTAGTAGATCGAGTGGTGGTAAAGCCATGATGATGTGAAAAGAATAAAATGAATGCATTGAATTTTTTTAAGAAAAAGAGAAGGAAAAAAATAATTAAATAAAAAAAAAAAGAAAAAGTGTTCAAAAATTAACCTTGTTAACAAAACCCAAGCCCTACACCGTTACCCTAATAAGTCCCCGGCAACGGTGCCAAATTTGTTTGCTTATCCTAAGTGCAGGAGTCAAGTGTAGCAAAATAAACCAGTTTGAGTCCGGGTCGAGTCCACTGAGAGTTAGATTCAATTTCTTGATTTGAGGTGATGATTTAGGGTGACACTTGTTGTTAGATTAGTTTTAATCACTTTAGGTGGTTAAAAAGAAGGAAAAATCCAAATTTTGGTTGGCTTGAGTGATTTGATTTGAATTAAGATTAACTAAAACAATAAAGTAGAAGAAATAAAAATAAAAATGCAGTATTTAAAGACAATAAAATAAGGACAAAAATTAAAATTGTAGAATGTAAAGAATAGTATTTAAATGTGTATTTAAAGACAATAAAATAAGGACAAAAATTAAAATGATAGAATGTAAAGAACAATATTTAAATGCGATATTGAAAGTGCTTGGAATATGAAAGAACTTGACCCCAAACCAATTCCAATGATAGTATATGGGTGAGGAAGTTTGAGCATGCTATTTATCTCGGCCTAATTACCTATCCCTAATGGTAAAAGGCTGGAAGATTTAGCAATAAAATTTAATGAGATGGAAGTGTGACTTTATTAGGACTAAAGATGAAAAGCTCGTCCTAACAAGACATGGAATCAATGTTTAGGGATTTCAAGAAAACAAGTTCATGAATCACCAACCGATTATAACGTTGCTAGAAGATTCCAAATGATGAATCCCTATCAAGTCTCTTCCATATGGTCAATCTTAAGATATATAGTTTAAGATCGTAACATGCTCAACCTCCCTACCTTAACAAACTATTTTCATAGGTTTGGAGCCAAGGGGGAGCCTAGCGTATTACCACGTTATGACTATCATTCAAATGAATAATGCACGAATAAAATTTAATTCCCATTGAAATAAAACTTAATCTATCACAATAAATTGAAAGTACGATATTGAAAATTAATCTAAATAAGAGGATGGAGATGAAAAGGATGAGAGAAGGGAGTGAACAAATTTAATTAAAACCTACCGCTTATAATGTTAAATTGCAAGGTTAAAACACATCAAAATCTTTCAGATATTCTTCCAAATATTTCATAAAACTCAAAGTAAGTCTAAAGAAATTTAGGAGAAGCAAAGAAAAAGAGAGAGCAGAATTTTGTTTAGGTTTTTACACTTTTCCCATGGCTGGAATCCTTCTATTTTCGGTAGATTAGGGTTTAAATAGATTTAGAACTAGGGTTACAGCTGCTGGGCTTCTTGGCCACGCATGGGCTTGCCTGGCTGAGAGCTGGGCCCGCATGGGGGCTGGCAAGACATGGTCCCACGCCGGTGCTGCATTGGGCAGATTTCTGGGACAACTTTGGAGCAGTTTTTTAGGCTTCAAGATGACAAAATCTGAAGATGGCTTCAACAAAAACTGTTTAGCTCTTCAATCTTCTTTCCAATGAAAAATGAATCCATCAATCCAAATTTTGAGTGAAAAGTTGTGATTGAAAAACCAAAGAGGTGTCGTGGTGGGCTTCTCTGCTGGTAGTAATCTGGAGCGAACTTTGGTTGAAATTTTGACCTTCCAAATAGCTAAATTGGAAGATGTATTCAACAAAAAAGTTGTATATAGTCAAGTCCACTTTCCAACGGTGTATAGCACATGTCAAATTGACCTCTGTAGACAATGTTATGGCCGAAAAACTGAAGAGGTGTTGCCCTGGAATTTTCTACCGTAACACTTCTTGGACCGTTTTGAGCTTGGGTCTACTTCGTTCTTCTTGGTAGCAATAATAATTGATATTTTACATTGAGATGGCCCTTGTGAGGTCTAGAAGACATGGTAGCCTTCCTTTTCCATGTTTTAGAACCTGAAACACATAAACGACATTTAATCATAAGAGTGAAATAACTAACCTAAGATCAAGTATTTTAATAAGTAAACAAACGTAATTGGCATGTCGAAGAGATAAAAATTCATATAATATAGCATGCCAATCAATCACCAACCACAATTTCGTCATCAAACTAGGAATTGGAAAAATAAACAAAAAAAATAAAAAATAAAATCAAGCAATCTAATGGAAAAACATAGCAACTTTTTTTTTTTAAAAACTATTTTACCCTCATCTTGTAAAAAAAGCTCAAATATATCCTATAAAAAATCTAAACACTATATCCTATGTTATGATTAAAAAATATGAATTCTTATAAAACTAGTTTTTTTGACCACTTTACCCTCATCTTATGATGCAAACGTAAATTTGTATATATCTGCTATAAAATTCTTAATACTTGCAAAAATTATTTTTGAGTATTTTATCCTCATCTTATGAAGAAAACTTAAATATATATATATATATATATATCCCATAAAAATTTCTAAATGGTTGTAAAACTTTTTTTTTTAATTATTTCATCCTCATCTTGTAAAACAAACTCAAATATATTCTTCCATTCCTAACCCTCGGTTCAAAGCTGTTCTATCTTCTCTAGCGAGACCTTCCATCTTCCACAAGTCTGAAATTGATTGAGTACTCCTAATTGTCTTCTCCCAACATGACTCTCTTGAAATGTTTCGTGATTTTCTTGAGTCCAAGTCAAACATTGAGGGTTATAGCAATATCATCGATTGGAGGTCACAAGCAGGAGTGAAGAAGAAAGGACATCAATGAAGAAACTGGTGATCGTGCTGTTGGAATCAGGAATATAGCGGAATAGGTTTTCAAAACTTTTTTTGATCGATCAAGCATGAAATAATGTAAACTTCTTATGCTATTGTCTTCAAAATACAAAAATGAAATTAAATCAATAAACAAAAACTAACATTTTGTTTTTTCTTGATTTGATCTTGGCTTCTCGAACTTTTCTTCCCCTATGGTTGCAACTCCTAGATTTTCTACTCTTTGTCCTATTAGAATCCTCTCAAGGATTTTTCTAACATCTATGATTGTGTGGGTAACCTAATAGATTGTTCCTTTATAAAGGCAAGGGAAAAAGACCTAGGTGTAATAAACTTAAGCTAGCTAATTAGGAAATTACCCATAATTATCTTATAATTACGAATACATCCCCTAATAGTTATACCTTACTCCACTAAAAAAGGTATAATTGAACTCCAATCCCCGTTTATTAAAATAATTTTATAAAACACCTTATTCACTCTTTAATTCTGCAATTTAGTCCCTCCACCGATATATAAACAATTAGAATTAAGAAATTATCCAATTCTAATTGATAGCTCCCTTCATATTCTAAGAACTATTATTCTAATCATTTTATGTTGGTCACCATCTCAATAACATATTATTAAGACGACCGGATCTGGATTTAATTATTAGTTAATATTCTTAATATGGATAATATCCTTATCTCAAATGAGATTGTCAATTCTTTCTTGATAGTGTATGTTCCCTAGTTTTATGCAATGATATCTCAAAACACTAAGGTGGTAGCATAATGATAGTCAGCCTCACCCCTGATGAATTAAAGTCATCATTACATAAAATAATGTCCATCACTATCTCACAATTTAGAGTAATTTCTTAGAGTGAACATAAGAAATACATCAATATGGATAGCATAACTTAGATGTGTTTCTTATTATATTTCGTTCAGTGTTTTCCACACCAACACTTTAGTTTTAAAGTCTAGTACTTTAATGATTGAGATAAATCATATTATCATATAGAAATCTAAAATGTTCTAGTCTTTCAGTTGAGCCGTCCTCATCTCATCACTGACTGTGAACAAATCCAGATTGATTACTACTTAGATCCATATCTCCTATTTATGAAACACTTTCATGCACATGAATTTCATTCATTAATCAATCAAGGATTACATTCATCACAAGGAATACTTGCATCCATAAGAAATAAAGAAACTTTAGATACACTAAATAAAAACTCTTTATTAAAATAAAATCAGTTCATCATCTAATATGACTTTATGTATACATCCTACCAAACTCCTGGTAGCACTTAAGTCATTGATCCATTACATTTACCCTCGTCCGATTAACATGAGACTCAAAAAATTTTGTAGGCAAGGCTTTGGTAAAAAGAACAGCTAAGTTATCCACTGATACAATCTTTGTCACAACGATGTCACCTCCATGAACAATTTCTTTGACTAAGTGATACTTCTTTTTATGTGCTTCCCACCCTTGTGGTTTCTTTAGCTCCTTGGATTGAACTGTAGCCCTATTATTATCACAATAAAGTGTAATAGGTAACATAGCTTGTGGTCCTACTTCCATTACATAAGGAACTTCTTGAGCCAAATTACCTCCTCAGCTGTTTTTGAACCTACCATGTACTCGACTTCAGTGATGGAGTCAACAATACACAGTTGTTTAATACGCCCCCAACACAAAACCAGATGTTGATTTTTGGGAATCGTTATCTGATATAAAGTCTAAATTGATTTTTGGGAATCGTTATCTGATATAAAGTCTAAATCAGTTTATCCAATAGGAACTAGGTCTTCACCCCCGTAAACCTGCTTATATTCTTTAGTTCTTCTTAAGTACTTAAGATTATTGAATGTTCTGGTCCAGGATTAGATTAATACCGATTGACCATGCCTACTGCAAAATAGATATTCGGTTTAGTATACAAAATTGCATATATGAGGCTCCCTACTGTCGAAGCATAAGAGACTTTCTTCATATGCTCCTCTTCTAGAAGTGTCTTAGGACACTGGCTCTTAGACAAAGGCACTCCGTACCTGAAAGGTACTATACCCTTCTTGGAGTTATGCATAGCATACCTAACTAGTACCTTGTCAACATATGCAGTTTGAGATAGGCCTAACATCCTATTCTTATGATCTCGCAAAAGCTTGATCCCAAGGATGAAGTAAGCCTCTCCCAAGTCCTTCATATCAAACTGTTTCACTAACCAAACCTTAACTACGGATAACATACCAACATCATTCCCAATGAGTAAAATGTTATCCATATATAGGACTAAAATCACCACATTCCCACTGCGCTTCCTATATACACAAGGTTCATCTGGATTTTGATCGAACCAAATGATTTGATCGCTTAATCAAAATAGATGTTCCAACTACGAGATGCTTGCTTAAGTTTATAAATAGACTTATGTAACTTACAACCATATGCTCCTGGCCCTTAGCTATAAACTCTTCTAGTTGCATAATATAGATGCCTTCATCAAGATGGCTATTCAAAAATTCCATCTTGACTTCCATTTTCTAAATCTCATAATCGAGATAAGCTATAATGGCTAAGAGGATACGAATAGACTTAAGCATAGCAATTGGTGAAAAAGTTTCCTCATAGTCGATACCCTCTATCTAAGTAAACCTTTTAGCAACTACCCTCGCCTTATAGGTCTCAACAGACCCATCTGATCTTTTCTTTCTTTTGTAAACCCACCTACAACTAATAGGTTTAACGTTAGTAGGTGGTTCTACAAGTTTCCAAACTTGATTGGAGTATATAGACTCCATTTCAACTTTCATAGCCTTTTGCTAGAAATTTGCATCTGTATCAGAATAGCCTCATTATAGCTGGAAGGATCAGATTTTTGTTTCACATAGAGATTCTCTCCAAAGAACATATACCTGTCTAGTGCTTTGACAATCCTCCCACTACGATGAGGTTCCGGTGTATAAAAAGAAGTGGGTGATGTAATGTGTGGAGTATCTTAGGGAATGACCGTGTCAGTGACCTGTGGGAGATAACTATCTATCTCATCTAGCTAAACTCTGCCCTTGGGTTTCTGGTCCATAATAAAATCATCTTCAAGAAAGAAAACATTCATGCTAATGAACACCTTCTGCTCTTGAGGACTATAAAATAGCCAATCCTTTTGGATACCCTAGGTAATAGCTCAATTATGATCTGGACTCAAACTTACCAGTCTTATCCTTCAACACATATGCAGGGTAGCCCCATATCCTATAGTGTTACAGACTGTGACATCATCTAGTCCACAACTCAGTGGGAGTCTTAGGGGTAGACTTAGTTTGTATATAGTTTAAAATATACATAGCTGTTTCTAAGGCATATCCTCTAAGGAATATAGGTAGATTGGAATAACTTATCATTGATATAACCATTTCTAAACGAGGTTCTGCTTCTTCTCTCAGCTACACCATTCTGCTGAGGCGTGCCCAATGTAGATAATTGAGATATAAATCCCATTATCCAAAAAATATTTATTGAAGTCACTGAAGAGATACTTGCCACCTCGATCCGATCTAGGTGACTTTAGGTTCTTGTCTAATCACTTTTCTAAATTAGCCCAAAACTCTTTGAACTTTTCAAAAGCTTCAAACTTATGGTGCCATAGATAGATATAAGCACACCTAGCGTAATCATCCATGAAAGTGATGAGATATTCATAGCCTCCCCCGCTCTAACATTTAGAGGTCCACACTCATCCATGTGAACTAACTCCAATAAATATTTAGTTCTATTCCCTTTTACAAAAAAAGGTCTCTTAGTCATTTTACCCTCTAAGCATGATACACAAGTTCGTAATGGCTCCACTGTTAATGAAGATAAAGTACCTTCATTAGCAACCTTGTTATCCTATTGAGATTAATATGACCAAGCCTCAAATGCCAAAGATATGTTGGATTACTTAAAGAAATTTTTTTTTTAAGATTTGGTGAAATGAATGATGGTGATGATGGTTGTGAATTGCTGCTTTCTATGTCATGAATCTAATTCAATTGTGGAGCAATCAAATATAGGCCATTTGTTAACATACCAGAGCAAATAAAAAAACCATTTAATTTAATAGTAACTGAAGAGTTAAAATCAACTGAATATCCTTTTTAATTAAACAAGAAACTGAAACTAAATTTCTTCTAATGCTAGGTACATAAAGGTAATTTTTTAAAACTAACATTTTATCACTAAAGTAATCTAACCACTCCAACTGAAATAGTAGCAATCTTAGAGCCTTCACCAAGTTATAAGTAAACCTTTCCATCTCTTAGCCTCTGGGTTTCTTGAAACCCATACAACGAATTACAAATGTGAGTAGTTGCCTCAGAGTCTATATACCAAGAATATGAAGTACCTACCAAAAAGCTTAGTAACAAGTAATTAAGGTATACCTACACGCTTCTACGCTAGATAGGTAAGGCAATTCCTCCTCTATTATCCTTCTACGCTGCAGTGGAAGCATTTTCCTTTTGGCTTAGCATTTGCTTTCTTCTTATTCCTTTTGCTTACAATTGGGATAGCACTAGCATCTTTGGTGCCCTTGGGACAAGTTTTCTTCTTTCCTTTGCCCTTGCCCTTGTCTTGCCCTTACCCTTATGCTTAGGCTTGGGAGAAGAAGCCGCAACAAAATGAACACTAGGATTGCTCTTAATAATACTCTCTATTGCCTTTAGAGCATTAAGAAGTTCTGCTAATGAAAAACTAAGTTTGTTCTTATTAACAATGAACTTTAATTAGTTAAAAGAGTTGGTAGCAATTCAAGGATAATATCAATTTGGAACTCTCTATCAATTTCAACCCTAAGGACCTTCAGTATGTTTACGTAATCCATCATTTTTAACACATGTTCTTCTACTGGAGTTCCTTCAGTCATTTTAATGTTCAATAATGCTTTCATGGTAGTCTGCCTAGTAGGCCTGCTCTATTCTCAAACATTTCCTTGAGGTTGAACATGATATCAATACCTGTATCCATGTTTTGCTGTTGATACTATAAGACATTAGACATCAATGCTAGAATATAACACCAAGCCATCTCAATAGCCTTCATCTATTTTGCGTGATAATCATGCTCCTTTTGAGACATACCTTTTGCTAGTAATGTTGGACATTCAGTAGTAAGAACATATTTGTACCCCTCAGTAGTAAGTTCAATACCAAGGTTCCGTTTCCAATCAACATAGTTTGGCACAGTGAGTTTATTTTGATTGAGTATGATAGAAAAAGGATTAAGTGATGATATTTGATAAAAAAAAATTAAGAAAAAATTATTAAATATGGATGCAAACAAAAATTATACTTTTGTTTTTCATTATCTAATAATGTTATCCTCAAGACACTATAAATGAATACAACGGGACTTAATCCGTATAAATAACGTGCTCCGTGGGGAAGTCAAATGCTACCTATAGGATTAAGAGGATATGATCCTTCACAATTTCAACTAGGCATCTCATACCATATGATATTATAATGCTCTCCATTTGGTCTTTAAAAGATAAATAACTAATTCGTGGGGATAATAATTATTTCCCTTTTGATGATCAAGTGCAAACCATTATCTCGAATGAAAGACAACCATTCTAAGTGTTCTCATAAGGAGAATCACTCTCTCCCCATCTTATTCATTTTTATCTTAAGAGATTCAATCTTTTAACAAGTTAGGATAAGAGATTTAATCTTGTAAATAATGAGAATAAGCACCTTTTATGGGGGACGGTCCCTTGAAGATGACTCGAGATGTTTATCCTCATCTTACGATGAATCGATAATGGAAGACTAACACTTGAATTTTAAAATTTGAGGATAATTTAAAATTTATCATTCATGTCTTGCTTTCTTTATTTTCAAAAATAAAATTTAATTTTGAAAAAGACTTTCTTTTACAAAATTTCAAAGCAAATTATGAATAATTTCCTTTTTCTAAGTTCATGGATTTAAAAAAAAGTTGAGTTTTTTTTTTTTTTAATGCATGCATAACATATATATTATCAAACATGATAACATCGCACGTAGCATTAATATGCATAAACGTAAACAACATCTCTGTTTTGGTTTCTAGTCTACAATAGAAAATCTATGTAAAATCTATAACATAAGATTGAACTTAGCCTCCTTGGTCTCCATCTTCTTTCTTTTTGTTTCTTCAATGTTTAATATTACATAAAACTTACACCCACAAATTGGCATACATAATTTTTAAATAATTAAAAAAATAAATAAAGGAAGAAATAGGTAAACCAACCATTTCATGGGGTAACCAAGTTTATTGCCCTGTACAAACCAAGTTTATTGTCTTGTCCAAGCCTTCCATATAATTTATACTACCATTTCCTATTGACCATCAAAAGAGAGAACCCCATGTGCCATTTGTAACAAGCATATATAACCATTCATAGCTACACAATTTTAAACGATAATAAAATTGTAAGACATGAAAATTTTGCAAAATTTAGGATTAATAACAATTATTAATTCCTAACTTTATATTAATTAATTGCAAATCTTTAGTCATACATTAAAGAATGTCCAGAACTAAAAAAAAAAAAGTAGGAAAAAATTTGGCTCTGTTTTAAACCAGAAACCTTATTTTCAAAACTTTTAAACAACCTATAATTTTTTAAAATATTTAAAATATTCAAAAAAATTATTTAGGTTGTTCCAAAGCAACAGAAAATTTTTGGTATCAAAATGAGCTTAGTTTGATGCCAAAACAACTAATTAACGTAGTTTCTAGAATTTGAATCAAACAAATGGTCTTAGAACTTGCCTGACTTTGAGCCACCAGCCGTTGAGCTACTGGCACCTTCCAAAACAAATTGTGAAATGCTCGCCTAGATTAAAACTCCCCGCAGCAAAAAGTCTTGGCAAATCAGACTTACACTGGTGCCACGGGACATCGTTTTTTTCTCTTTTAAAGAAACAATAAAAAAATAATAATAATAAAGAAATTAAAAAAATCCCCGCACCCAAAAGTCTTGGCAAATCAGACTTACACTGGTGCCACGGGACATCGTTTTTTTCTCTTTTAAAGAAAAAATAAAAAAATAATAATAATAAAGAAATTTAAAAAATCAGATTTTTTTTCCAATCCAACTCTTTGGCCAAACATAAAATTAAAAAAAAAAAATCAACGAACCTGTTCTATTGGCGAGGATTTTTTTCTTTTTTTATTAATTAAAATATAATTTTAATTAATATTTTGGATGGCAATTAATTAATAAAAATTACATAAATAAAATGAAATAAAACTCAATTTAATTCCATGAACGAACAAGAAGTTATGAAAAAACATGCATGATCGCTCTTATACCAATTGTCGGAATCAGAAATACAGTGGAATAGGTTTTCAAAAATGTTTCAAATCGATCAAGTATGAATAATGTAAAGTTCTTTTGCTATTGTATTCAAAATAAAAAAATGAAATCAAATCAATTAACAAAACTAGCCTTTTGCTGTTTCTTGATTTAATCTTGGCTTTTTGAACTTTCCTTCCCCGACGGTTGAAACTCATAGATTTTTTACTCTTTGCCTTATTAGAATCCTCTTAGGGTTTTTTCTTCTGACATCTAGGATTGTGTGGACAACCTAATAGACTGATCTTTTATAAAAGTAAGAGTAGAGGATCTAGGTGTAAATAAACTTAAGTTGGCTCATTAGGAAATTACCCATAATTACGAATACATCCCCTAATAATTATACTTTGCTCCACTAAAAAAGTGTAATTGAAATCTAACCCCAGTTTATTGAAAGAATTTCATAAAACTCCTTGTTCACTTTTTAATTCTGCAATTAAGCCCCTCCGCTAGACATGGAAAACAATTAGAATTAAGAAACCATCTAATTCCAATTGATACCTCCATCCATATTCTAATAACTATTATTACAATAATTTTATGTTGGTCACCATCTCAATAACATATTATTAAGATGATTGGATCAGGATATAATGATTAGTTAATATTCTTAATATGGATGATATCTCTATCTCAAGCGAGATTGTGGATTCCTTCTTGATAGTGTAAGTTCTTTAGTTTTATGCAATGATTTCTCAAAATAATGAGGTGTTGGCCTACTGATAATCAGCCTCACCCTTGATGAATTAAAGTCATCATTACATAAAATAGTATCCATCACTATCTCAAGATGTAGAGCAATTGCTTAGAGTGAACATAAGAAATACATTAATGAGGATAACATAACTTAAATGTGTTTCTTTTTATTATCCTGTTCAATATCTTCTACATCAGCATTTTAGATTCAAAGTCTACTACTCTAATGATTGAGATAAATCATTCTATCATATAGAAATCTAAAATGTTCTAGTCTTTCAGTTGAGATGTGCTCATCTCATCACTGACTACAAACAATTCTAGATTGATTAATACTTAGATCCATATCTCCTGTGTATGGAATATTTTCATGCACATGAATCTAGTTCATTAATCAATTAAGGATTACATTCATCACATGAAATACATGCACCCATAATAAATAAAAAGAAAAGAAAAGAAACTTTAGATAAATTATATAAGAATTCTTTATTAAAATAAAATCAGTTCATCATCTAATATCTGACTTTAGGGCATACATCCCAACACTTGCTATGTATAAAATATTCATAGATAAAAGTTTTGGTAAGGATTGTTTGTGTGGCCCAAAAACAAAACTGGCGTGTAATTAATAATGAACATGAACTAAATTCATTCAGTATCTTTAATTACAAGGATCAGGATTTTTATATGAATTATGATATACCTATAATGTGTATTCTTTGTATAGATAGCAGTAGGATTTGGAAATTAGTATTTATACAAGAAGGGTTTTGTTTATGTTTCCTTATCAAGTGATTAAATCAATTTCAAGTCATGATTTTTCATTTTTATTTTTATTTTTGGTATGAAGCCTTATATGCCTAGCCCTTTTTGTCCATATGAAGTGCATTTAGATTAATTTTTGCTATAATCTAATGTCATGGTGAAGTCTCCATTCAATCAGTGGAATTATTGCGTAGGTACCGTATATTTGTTTTTACTTGTATCTTTTCAATATTCATATCCATGCTTCTTAGCTAAAGGCTTTCTACAGTATGTACTCTACTTTTAGCTATTTCATTTGTTGATAATACAAGGCTCCGAGGTTAGTTAAGCAACATTGATAAGTTAAGTCGGCTCATTCAAGAGCATGGGTAAATTATTGACAATGTAAGATCTACCAGGTATATAGGAACAATTAAATTTACCATTCACTGTGCTCAATGACTTATAATATCTATCATCAATCTCATGAAGTGTTCCATCTAAGTCTCTTATGGTGGTGTTTATGCTCAAACAATTCATGTTCTTTCATGGTTTTTCTTTAGTGAGTGTATGCATATGCATAGGAGAACCATGAAGATTCAAAGAAAAAAAATATGTTAAATTAAGCACAGAATCAGGTGAGTGTATGCATGGGGTTTATGCCTTCTTACAACTTTTGAATGCACAACATACTGTAATTTAAACAGTAAACAAGAACACAAAGAGAAGTAATTTTACACTATAAAGGTAAATATACCTACATCCAAGCCTTTAATATTAGAGATTTACATTTTTCGTTCTAGAAAGATGATAGATGCAAGTGAGAAAACATATAAACCACGTTTTTCTGAAAGGAGAAGAAGTGGAACTAGTCTAATGTGCAATAAAAGTAAATATTAGAAAACAAAAGTTATACGAAAAAAAAATGCAATAAAGATAAATTCTTGCAAGGAGACGTGTGGTTGAGGAACATTTTTAAGTCTTCTCTGGTTCCTGTTATAATAGAGGCTTGCTGGTAGATAACTTCCACGTCCTACCATTTCGACACATCCTACAATCATGGTATCGTGCCATATCATGTAACCAATAAGTGGATCTCAAAGTGATGGTAGTTATCCTATTTATGCCTCTCAACTATCTTAGTCAAAATTTACTTTGCTATAGTGATAACTTGGCCAATCTATTTATTCTTTCCGGCTAACCAAAACATACTTTGATTAGATCTAATCATCATCAGCCTCTCTTGGTTGACATAAACTTTAATTATACCTTTATGCTAAAAAACCTAACAATTGAGGATAACCCAATCGGTCAGCTCTTCTTACGAGTTTGGGTAACTGTTACATCATCGACTTTTCATGTATTAGCTTTGGCCACATTATGATATTGGCCTATTTAATACCTGTGATCCTTGGCCCATGTTTCTTAAATAACTTTTCATCAACTTATGGCTGATGAAACATTGAATCTTCCGCAATCTTTTTCATTTAATGCCTCTGATGGAGTTAGGCCACGTGTCACATCACTACTGGCTATGGTTTTATGAGAATAAGCAATGCCCCCATCAAATCATATTTTTGAATTTCAGCTGAAAAGACGGCTCTGATGGCATCACACCAAATAGTCATCATTTCAAAACCAAAAACCCTTTTGTTACCAGCCCGTATATGTATATCTCCTATACGTACATCTATATAATAAAATAGGATGGTTTTTGAAAATATGCCTCTCACTAACTTAGATCTAACGGTTAAGAATTCCTTTTTCTTTTATTTAATGATTGTGATCATTTTTATATTTTTAACTTCTTACTCAATTCTTATTTTATTGAACTCAATTACCATCTATCTCAGTTTGGGCATTATAAATTTGAACATAGTTCAAAGGTAGCGATTATATATAAAATTAAATTCTACCTAATTATAGTTTCTAAGAAGTTGAACTTTCATATTAAAGTACCATAATTTGTGTTTTCTTTTATGATATTTATCAAAAATTAAATCGGGAGAGAGAGAGAGAGACTAAAACATATGTGGAAGCTGTTAGGACCTAAAGTTTTGGAAAACAAAATTAAAACTGATGGATTATCATTGCTTTTTTTGGTTTAAACTTTTTGTCCAAAGTTTCGATTTCATAAGAAAATTAATACTAATTTTGTTTAGAGTGCTGTAGGCATGGGTTATTGCTAGTATTTTTACAAACTTGAACCGTTGAAGCTATCAATCTCTATTGCTATTGTCTTTCTAGCTCTTCGTTGCTCTAGTCTTCTCATTCTCTCCTCACTTCTATCTTCAACACATTGGCAATGGCAAAGAAGTACAGATGACCCATCCGTCTGCTGCTCTGGATGGAGAAAAGCTGGCTCTTTCTCATCAAGAGATACTTATCCCTTTTCCATTTTCTTTCCTTCTGGTTCTTATGTGTTGGGACCTTGTTTCTTTGAGATTCCTTCTGCTGAGTTATATCAATCATTTCCTCTTCCCAATGGTGAGAACATCCAATATCAAACTTTGGACACTTGCCCTACCCAAAATAAACATTAGGAACTAGCCTTAATCGAAGGAATCATCTGTTCATAATTGTGATAACCCATGTTTTCATAAATATATTCATAATGCCTTGAAATGTGGTTTAACATGACGTTTGATTTGATTAGTTTGATGTATACATGGACATAGTTGCTCGGTTAGGATTGGTCTAGTTTATAATCAAAACTTGGTTTGGGTTTAAGGGTTGGTATGGTTTATAAAATTAAAATTTTTTTCACACCACGAATCTCATGACTCAAGGGGTAAGTGAATAAACATATAAACCCTGCACTAATTAATAGTGCCGTGATTAGAGCATTATAACCACCCTGGAGCAACCTCTGCATAAGATAAAATTAACATAATATAAACTAAGCCTTGGCGATTACCAAGCTTCCATGCTCCAACATATCCCACAAAAAAAATAAAAATAGGCCTTATGGCCTTTACAATCCAATCGAAATAAATCTCCAAACTTAAACAATAGTAGAGTCCCAAATAAAAATTTAACTTAAGTAATTGAAAATGCAATGTTTATAATAGTTTATGCACTTCTAATCCCACCAAATTCCCACATAATTTTTAAGATCTATTCCTTTAACAAAGTCTGTAGGGAGCACTCATCCACTTATGCCCACAAAGAGTCATAAAAGCATATATAATATGTAAAGCAAAAGTATGCAATATAATTATCACAAATAAATCAACATCTTCAACTTAATCATAATAAATCATCAATAACAAGTATCGACATAATCGAATAGGTGAATAACATCTCACCACACCATCATATTACAACATTTAAAATGAACTACCAGTCATCATTATAAGTCTCAACATTTTATCCAATTACTATTTTTCAATCGCATTTTCATTTCCAATCAAATCCATGAGGTGGGTATAGTCAACATCACTGTTCAAGATCTCGATTAGCCACATTATATGCATTAAGGGCCATAGTTAGTCCCAATACACATCATGTTGTAGGGTACTAATCTACCAGCATGAACACCAATCCTAATCCGGTTTTGGGTCTTTTATTCCTAGAATAACCACTGTACCTTTCCTATTTTCCTGTGCCCTCCATCCCAGTATCATAATATCAATCACCTTTCCACTTTATCACATTTTGTTCATATTAACATTATCATGCTCTTTCTATCGCTTCATTTCATTTATATTAACATTATCATGTTCTTTCTACCACTCCAGTCATCTTAAATCAACAAAATTTCAATTTAAAAGCCCTAACTCATCACAATAGCATATTAAAACAATCTTTATTCATATTAAAATTTCATTATTCTAATAGCAACATTTCATCTCATACTCAACCAAGGGGTAACGTAATTCATCATGTTAATTAATTCAATAATCATAACTTATCCAAATATCAAATGAAGATTTTCTTAACATATTTTCAATTCATAATTAAAATTTAACCAAGCATCATATATTTCTTATTAGAAATGCTAGAACATCTTATATTAGAAATTCTAGATTTCCTGAGGCACCCTCCGTAAGGGACCCGGGCACCCGTACAAAGGGTCGAGGCACCCCTTTGCACCCCCGGGTGCCTTTGATCAAAATACTAGTTGATGCACTTAAGCTAAAAACTTTGCCAGATCAAATTCCTAGTTCGAAACTTCGTTTTATGTGTTGTTTAGCACCTATGAAACTTCAATGAATTAATCAAAATATGCTTTAGTTAACTCATTCTTCCAAAATCAAAATCTCTGTTCCAACCTATACGTACATATATATACATGTACCATTCTACTTGACTCCGTCATTTATGCTTTCAAAATCCTAAACATGTATCATAACAACATTTCCTAGTTCATTACATCTCATTATGCTGTTAGCAAGTTAGAAATTCCTAACTCAAGTAGTGAACAACGAAGAAAACAAAAGCAATGAACTCCCAGTTAAGGCTTCCAAAATTCGAGTAGATCGTTTACGCAAACCTTTGATCATAAAAATAAATTGATTACATAGATGTGTTCTATAGGTGCTCAATTTCATTTCTGTAGAACCAATTGAAGTTTGGTTAAGTTTAAAGTCACTTACCAAACTCCTAAGTCCTTTGGCTTTTTTTTAGTTCCAAGCTCTCTCACCCGATCCCAAAACTTTCCTTCTCTCTTCTCTCATGCATACATATACACATGTATAGTTTGGACTCCAAGGCTCCCACAGATCCCCACACTTTTCCCCGTACCTCCTATTCTGACCATGGTTTGTAATGAAGTTACTCCCGACTGAAAAGCACTGAGCCACATCATTTGGTCTAAAATTACATAGGTAGGGCACCCCTTTGAGCACCACTCTGTGTCAAAATTTGGCTAAGCTTAGAAATTTGCTCATTTCTTCCAAAATCTTAACAATTAATATCCTTAGTGACCATAATCATTTAAAATTGGCATATTATAACATCCTAAATTTGTTAAATTCATCAAATCACATTAAGACAAAAATCCAGGATATTGATTCTCCTACTCCTTGAAAAAATTTCATCCTTGAAATTTAATACATATCATAGTATAAGGAAAAAAACTGCGAATACCGCCCATATCTCGGAATCACCTTCCCAAGTAGATTGTTCAACACCATGATGCTTCCACAATACTCAAACCAACGGAATTATCTTACCTCAAAATATTTAGTCCTGGGAATCAAAAATCTGAACCAACTTTACTTTATACTTCATATCCGAATCTACCTCTAGTTTTGTCCAATCTAGCACGCGAGTAGGATTTGGAATATATTTATGTATCATAAAAACATAGGAAACCTCGTGTACTCTAGATAACTATGGTGGTAGTGCCAATCGATAAGTAACTTCTTTGACCCTTGCTAAAATCTCAAATTAACCAATATATCTGAGAGATAACTTTCCTTGTCTGCCAAATCTAACCTTTCCCTTTTACGGTGATACTTTCAAAAACACATGGTCTCTCACCTGAAATTCCAAGGGTCTTCTTATTTGATATGCATAGCTCTTCTGGTTGCTACGCATTGTCTCCAACCTTTACCTAATAACTTTGATCTTTTCGTTAGTTTCTTGAATAGCTTCAGTCCAATCATAGCTGCTTCTCTGACCTACATCCAATAAACTGGTGATCTATATGGTTTACCATACAATGCCTCAAACAGTGCCATTCTAATGCTGGCTTGGCAACTGTTATTGTAAACGAACTACACCAGTGGGATCTTCCCAACTTCCTTTGAAATTTAGTACATAAGCTCCAAACGAATTTTCCAGAATCTGAATCATCAACTTGGACTATCCATCGGTTTGAGGCTGATAGGCTAAACTAACACATAGTTATGCTTCCACAACTTCTTGAAAACTCTGCCAGATTCTAGAGACAAATCATAAATTTTGGTCCAAAATAATAGAAACTAGCATCCTATGTAATCTCATAATCTCCTAAATATACAATTGGGCCAAAGAAGTCCATCGAGTCCATCCTCCACATCAATAGGATGTGAGCTGATTTGGTTGAACGATTTACAATTACATTTATGTCATCATAACCTCTTCTAGTCCTCGGTAACCTTGACACAAAATCCATGGTCACGTTCTTCTATTTTCAATCAAATATTGGCAGTGACTGTAGTAATTCAGTTGGTCTTTGATGTTTTGCCTTCACTTGCTGACAAATTAGGCACTTGCTAGTGAATTCTACCACGTTTTTCATTCCAGCCCAATAGTTTTATCGCTTCAAGTTATGATACATTTTCATGCCTTCCAGATGCATTGCCAGATGTGAATGATGGAAATTATTTATAACTTTATATTGAACTGAGAAAGGTACAAAAATCCTTCTTGGTATCTAACCACCTCATTATTAGCTATTGTTCAGTGCAGAATATCTGCTAGACCTTGTACTTGCACCCAACATCATTAGCTTCCTCATCAGATCTCTGTGCTTCAATTATCCTACTAACTAATGTTGGCTAAATGACAGATGTATATAGTATTACCCATTCATCATCCTCCTTAAGCTCCAAGTCAAATTCATTTAAAGTTTCTATTATTTCCCATTCTTTGATTGTAACACTGGCTATAGTACTTCGAGTCTTTTTACTCAAAGCGTTTGTAACTACATTGGCTTTCCCTCGATGATAGTACAAATCAAAATTATAATCTTCCATACACTCCATCTATCTTCGTTGCCTTAAGTTCAAGTCCTTGTGGGTGAAGATGTGCTTCAAACTCTTATAGTCTGAAAACACTTCAAACCTTTCACCATACAAATAGTGTCTCCAACTCTTCAAGGCAAAAATCACAGTTGCATATTCTAAGTCTTAAAATGGATAATTCTAATCATGAGTCTTCAACTGCCTCAAACCGTAGGCCACAACTCTCCCATTTTGCATGAGGACATTACTAAACCACTCCTGAGATATGTCACAATACACCAACTAACCTCCTCTCCTTTCTGGAATTGCTAATACTAGTGCAATGGTTAGCCTTTTCTTAATCTCTTGAATGATCTTTTATAAGCATCATTCCATTTAAACTTAACCCCTTTCTGGATCAACTTGGTCATAGGATTTGCTAGCCTATAAAAATCTAAAATAAACCTGTTGTAGTGTCCTACTAACCCTAGGAAACTACGAATCCCAAACACAATCTTTGGCTTAGACTATTCCAAAATCGCGTCAATCTTAGATGGATCTACTATTACCCTTTCTTCAAAAACAACAGCTCAAGAAACGTCACTTCCCTAAGCCGAAATTCGTACTTACTTAACTTGGCATATAACTAATGATCTTTCCACCTTTGTAACATAAGTCTTAAATGTTATTCATGATCCCCCTCTGACTTGGAATATACCAGGACATTTTCTATAAACACTACCATAGATTTCTTCAAATATTCTCTAAATATTATATTCATCAAATCCATGACTATCCCTGGTGAATTTGTCAAAGCTAAATAACATAACCATTACTTGTAGTGAGCATACCGAGTCCTAAAACCGGTCTTTGGAATATCTTCTTTCCTTATTCTCAACTGATGATACCCAAATCTTAAATCAATCTTTGAGAATACAGATGATCCTTTTAATTGATCAAACAACTTATCAATTCTTGGTAGTGGATAATTGTTCTTAATGGTCACTTTGTTAAGCTTTTTGCAACCAATACACATTCTTAATGTCCCATATTTCTTAGCAGCAAATAATGTTGGTGCACACCAAGGTCAAGTACTCTGCCTGATAAATCCCTTAACTATTAACTTTACACCCTGTTTCTTCAATTCTACCAATTCTACTGGAGCCAACCTATATATGGGAATGGAAATAAGCTTCATGCCCAGAACCAAGTCAATACAAAACTCCACCTCCTGCCTAGGTGGTAAACCAAAAATTTTCTCTAGGAATACTCTTAGGAAATTCACAAACAACTTTTAGCAATTTAGTCTTTTGTTCCTTATCTTCTTCGACTATAGCCATGCTAGCAAACAAGCTATATAAATTAACTTTTCGATGGCCATCCAAAAGTGACAAGTCCCGTAACTCACACCAATCCGTAAAGAAACGAATCTGATCTCCATTTAGGGTGAACAAAATATTTATAACAATCTATCATAGCTTGGTAGAATATAAGCCATTCCATTCCAAGTATGACATCAAAACCCCTCATTTCCAATATGATAAATCAAATACCGAAAGAAACTGCCGACCACCAACAACATCCTCAACCCTTAATTCGCACCTCTTTACGTACTTATGTTAATGAAGAAAATCCAGTTATTGGTGTCTCAACATGTAAGAGTAAATCCAATAGGCTAACATCTATCCTAAAAGTAGATATAAATGATACAATAATAAATGAATGAGATACTGAGTATCTATAATATGGTGGCACTAGACAAATAAATACGAAAAATACCTCTAGTCACCATAGGCTCCACGGGTGTTTTTCGCTATGCTACCACAAATATTCTACCTTACGCTGGTGCATTTTAGGGTCTACCCAATCTCTGTCCCCATGGGATCAGCCTTTGCTGTTGAGGAGCTCCACTTTATATTGTTTCTTATGGAACGCTCCTTCGCTGGTGTTACTACTATACTGATTAGGAAGTCGATGGATGACTACTCTAAAAGATTACCCTGTCTACATGAATCTATCTCATGTACCACTCTACATCTATGGGAAAAACCACCGAATGTGCCCCATCTATACATATTTATAGCAAACTCTATTCTCTTCAGTCTATCCGCTTTTCACCAGCCTTGCTGAACCAATTTATGTCCTAACTTTGGGACACTTTGCACTCTTATGACCCGACTGTCTATAATTATAAGAAGTAATTTGTCTCTGAGAAGTCCTGTCTGATCACTTAGACTGTGTGGGTGCTGTACTTCCTTGGTATGATGACTGCACTTGTGGAGTTGACAAACTGCCTCTTAACCTTTTTCTGCTCCAGGCTTCCTATTAAGTTCCTAAATCTTTATGATGATGACTCTCCTGAATATATCTAGTTTCATTTAGGTCCCTCTCAACTGTCGTTGCCCTATTAATCAGGGCCTCATAATCCTCCAACCATAGTAACGCCATTCTATTTCTCAACACTAGTCTTAATCTTCTCTCAAATCTCGTACATTTCAGGTGGATAGTGGAAATAAGTTCTAGCATATACTTAGATAAGTCAAAAAATTTCCTCTCATATTCCAATAATGTCATATTCCCTGTTTCAAACTGGTAAACTTTTCCTTCTTTGCATCTCTCAAAGATTGTAGAAAGAAATGATCCCTAAACTCATCCTAAAATCTCTCCCAACTGAGACCCACTGATCCTCTTGAATCCCTCACATTGGCCTACCACGCTGATATCCATCCCACCAACTGAAATGTGGTCAAAGTAATGTGGATCAAATGGTTAGTAATCTTTGTAGCCACTAAAATCTTCTTGTTCTCATGTAAGAACTGCTCAGCTACGTTTGTAACTATTGCACCATCATAAGTTTGAGGCTCCATCCTCTTGAACCTCTCAAGTGTACTCAAATCGATTTGCAAATATGGTTGGGGACTCGCTAAGGCTTCCTCTACTATCACAGTCATGGTCGCTGCCAACTACTATAGAACTACCCCAGTATCTATGGCTGTGGTTTATGGAATCTGATGTGTCTGGGATTGTACCTCCTTCTCCTAGGGACCCCTTGTGAAATGTTAGGTTGAGCCTCATCTACTGTACTCAGGTGTGTTTCCTGTTCTTATTAAACAGGTCCATTAATCTCATCTCAGCCTGTCGGGGCATATCTCTGTCCTCTACCTTTACCTCAGCCCCTACAGCGGCCTTTAATTCTCATGCCACGTGGTCACATCTTTTATCTAAAAATGATAAAGTTTAAAAGAGTGAGGTACAATTTGAATTTCTTAAGATTGAAGTATGGCACAATTTCATTAAAATAAGAGTTGATACATTATACAGTTATAATCACTACATCAACTAACTAAAATTAGAGGACATACAATATAACAACGGTTATAAACCTTAGGACCAATCCAATTACCAATAAGGGGAATTCACTTTCCTAAATTTTCCCCCTAACTATTTGATTAGCTTGTAGTATTATACAATTTTATGTCCTTTATGCATGCAAATTATGTATTTATACTTGTTATTGGAGAGATTTTAGCTTAATTATCTTATTTTCATGCATTCTTGGTGTTTGTGTGTTTCAAGTTATAACTTGGAGTTTTAGGCCTAAATGATACCAAAGTACGTATGTGGAGGAGTCAAAACAAGCCGGAGTAAAGAAGTACGAGAATAGGCTTTGGTGTCCTTTGGGGCATTTTGTTGAACAGTTAGTGTGCATGGAGAAAACAGCTTCAAGAAACAAATACCGACATGTCCAAGGGCTCCCAAGACTCGCTAAACCTCCCAAGAGCCATCCCAATGCATAAGATTAGTTACCATAGATGACAAGGAGAAGAAAATGGCCCTAAGCACAAACTGGTCAAAGACATGTTACAGCAAAATTCCATCACGGCACTTTGTTTGTATCTCAGCTGTACCTTTTCGCTCACAACTTTGATTGATACGATTATTTTTGGGTTGGAAAAAAGACTTGAAGGGATACAACATTCATGTTTTAGCCAAAATTTGAATCGGTGGTCTTCAAGGTCAAACTTATGTTGGAAGGAAGAGATAGAAATCTGTCTGAAAAAGCATCTAATCTCTATGGGCACTCAGGGAATTCTTAGAAAAGCGCTCGGGCCATATCCTATGTAGTATATTTTGTAGCTTGTGAAGGCTATTTTTATCCTTTTACACATTAAACCTATTTTACTATAAAATGAACACTTGGGAACATATTTTGTAAGCTTTTGACAGAGGAGAAATCTCTTTAGGGTTCTTCTTCCCATTCCCTTTTATTTTATTTCTAGTTTTATGTTAGATTAAGTTAGATTAGGTTTTTGGTATTAAAGCTTGCAAGGTTTCATCTTAGATTCTGGATCTTCATTACTTGTATGTTTTTCTTTGAGAACATTTTGTTTAATATATTTGCTTAGTTGTGTTATTGGTTCCATCTTGTTTAATTTTGCTTTCTTTAATGTTTTTTGTTATATTTTTAGTTTATGTTTTAATCATCTCATTAGAGTAGTTTAATTTTTGGTTTCAAGCCATTGAAGGTGTTGGTGTTAGTATGGTTGTTTTAACGTAAATGTTTTTCAAATTTGCTAGGGTTCTTTCGAAATTAACTCACCCGTGTTATAACCATAGCTTGGTCACGAGTTCCTACTTGTGCACATCAAGTGTTTGGTTCAATTTCCTGATTAGTTTAAAACTTATTTTCCACTAACCCTAGTTAGGTTTTCTTTTGAAATCATGTCACCCATGTTGTAATCATAGCTTGGTTACGATTTTTTACTCGTGGATACCAAGTGTTTGATTCAATGGCCAAGTGACTTGGAAACTATTTCCTAAAACCAAAAGTTAGGCTTTTTACAAAATCGATTTACCCATGTTACAATAGAAGGTTGGGGACGAAGTTGCACTCATCCACACTAGGTGTTTGATTCAATGTCCTAGTAAATCTGAATCTATTTGTAAAAGCCTCCATTTACTTTGATTTAACCTCTACCACACTACTACTGAATTGAACTTGTAGTCAAGTTGCTTTAGTTTTTTTATTCCTAATATTATTGTGTTAATTTGATATTATACTTACTTCACTCCACTATCCTTAACTTAAACCGTAATCATCCCTAAAATCAAATTTTAGTTTGGGATAGATTAGGTTCACCTACTAACTAAGAGAACAAGTCTTGTGTTTTTAACATGACCCTCCCTGTGGAAAGAGTGACCGGTGCTCCATTGTTCATGAATTTAAATTTGCTAGCTACACATGACTCGTGCACTTGCAGATCAAGGTCAAATTTTGGTGCCGTTGTTGGGAGGACAACTAAGTGCTAGACTTGGAAGTTAAGGAGAGTTCACTTGAGAAATTAGATGAATTGTTCCTTTCCTCTATCGCTTTGTTAGTAGTTTTCTTTCTTTCTTACTATAACATATTCATTTACACATCATATGACCTAGCTTGCATGTTAGTTAACCTAGGTTGCGTTTTAGTGTAGTTTTTCTTTTCTCTCATTTTGTTTTCATTTTTGTTTTCTTATCATAGACATGGATTTTGGTGATTTCACTCATGATCCCTTTGATGCCCAAGCCTACATAGAATCTTTAGGTGACCAATTTGGATATGACTATATATTAGAGGTCTATCCCCAATTACCCCAAATATTTTGGCATGAGGAGGAAGACCCATGTTTTCAGCTTGATTGGTGTGAGGTAGTGTGTGGCTTGTGTGATGAGATTAGAATGAGTAAGAGACTTAGGTTCATGTTCCCATTTTTTTTTTTTTTTTTGGTAAGTAGGTTTATGTTCTTTTCTTTCTCTTTATAAAGTGTGGCTAGTGACTAGTGCTATGATTTTGGTGAATGAACCACTTAGGACCAATGCTATCAAGCTTTTATTGAGCATTTTATCCATATTCATCAAACCTTTACCTACGGCTTTCAAATAAATAAATTTTATAAAAGGAAGGGTGAAGTATTTTATAAATGCTAGGGGAGATTTAATAACATTTTGGATAATTTCCTAAGTCACAGATTAGAGTTAGGGGACATCATAGCCATATTATATAATGCTCTATCTCATGAGTTGCACCAGGTATTTGATATACTATTGGGTAGGGGATTTCTTAACATCACCCCGTGTGAGGCATGGTCATCTCTTGAATTTTTCTATGAACACACCAGCCCACGGGAAAGATTTGAACCTAGTTTTGAACCTCATACACTTGAAAGCCACACTTACCCTTTTCCACATGCTCCTACTTCATTTGATTCTTATGATCCATTATTTGTAAGTGGCATATGCATGGAGCCTAATTACTCAGATTTTGCATGTCCCAACCTTGTTTCACTCACCAAGGCCAGTCTAAGGAACCTTAGGAGTAATGGCGTACTGAACCTAAGGATGCACAATTTGGACCATAGGCATCGAGTAGGACAATTGCCTTAATCCCAGTGGGGATGATAGTTGGGATCAGCATCTTTCTCATTTTCTTGTGCCCTCTCCCATTTAAGAGATTTCTTAACTACTTAGTGAGCGTCAAGGAACATGCAATCTTTTCCTACTATTAAGCTTGATGTTTCACCCAACCCGACCACCTCAGGCCTTATTGAGAGCCTTTGACTCCAACTGAGCATTTGAATGTCATATGGCTCGAGGAGCACATCATTGAGTAAGTTGATCCAAATTCACTTGACTACACTTCTGAGGTTGAGAGTGTTAAACCCCTCCCACGTCTTGACTTAGCTTTATCAAAGAGTCTTACTATGGGGATTATGATTGACTACAAGGAGACCGACCATCACTGGAGGAGGTAGTAGCTATGAGAGAAGCTTGTATAGACTCTTTGGGTGTCGAGAGATCATTAGAGCCCCCATTACCACATCTATAGATTTCTTGGGTATTGAGAAACTGATTGAACCCACCATATCCATGTCCTTACATTCATTATGAACACATTCATATTTCATGAACCTCACTTGGCCTTTCATCTCTCGACATGTTTTACACCTAAGAAGCATCCATCTTTAGTGCTTTGTGGGCTCGAAGAGAACATTTTATCTCTTAAACCATTTGTGGATGCATGGGCTAAAGAGGGTGTTGGATAACCCTTTTCTTCATTTCATTTGTACATAGTAGATTAGATTTTTCTTTTTCTTATTTTTTTAGTTTGATTTTGTTTTTCTTATTTTCTTTTGTTTCATTTTATTTCTTCTTTTGTACTAACTCTTCCTCTTGTCTCATTTTCATTTTTCTTTTTTTTTTTTAATTTTCTTTCTAACATTTTCTCTTATATAGTTTCTTTTATTTTTTTCAAATAAGGAAGCTCTTGAAGTAATATCCTTCCTCTTCCTTTTATTTAGTCTTGCACTTCCAAGTTTGGTGCTTTAATATATAATTGTTGTTATTGGGAGTGTTGTAGGCTTTAGGTTGGGGGTGTATTTGGTGATACCTTAAGGGGCTTAAACAATGGGTGTATGTTTGGTTTATTTTGTGCTATGTCAATATTTATGCCCTTTGTGGCTATTGCTTCATGCTCAGCATTGCACACTATGGGCTCAAATATGCTTCATGGTTCTCACATTGAGGATAATGTTTAGTTTAAGTTGGGGGTAGAGTTCGCATGATGACCCTTTGTGCTAAAATTGACAAATTTTTCAAAGTTTTCAAATTTCGAGCATTTTTTAGCTTGAATGCATAAGTTAGCACCTTTACACTTGCATGTTGTCCCTTTTGGTTTGGTTAATTTTGAAATTGAGTAAGAGAGTAGTGAGTGAGACTTGTTTGAGCTTTGATAGGAAACTTAGTTCAAGTTGAGTGTGTCATGACCTTGTGTATTTTTTTTACTATCGTGGAGGAGCTCATGTGCTTGAGAGTGAATTTTGTTTTGCATTGTTCCATTGAGTATCTTTGGACTTGGTAGAGACTTATACCCCTTTAGTGTTTTCGTGAGGGGTTGCACATTATTTCAACTCATTTGTTTTCTATTTTGGTTTTCATGGCCCCAGTTGCATCGCACACACTTGCATAGTATTCACTTCGCACATATGAGTTGTTTGCAAGCTTGAAACATGATGCTAGACCCCCTTTGTTATTTTGGTCATTCTTGTCATTTCTTGATTAGAATTACCCTATGAACCAACTTGAAACCTTTTAATAAAGTTTTTGATTTTATGTTTTTTATTCTCACTTTATATGATATCCCTTATACCCCATTCACAAACTTTAAACCTCACTTTCATATGTCTTAGGTTGTGAAAGTGCCTTAATGTTCAAGTTGTGAATTTGGGATTGGCAATGTAAGCTTTTGAGAGCAAAATGAAGAGAATGTTGGGATAAGAATTCATGTGTTGCATAGTTGATTATTCAATTTCACAAAAAAAAAAAAAAAAAAAAAAAGAAGGAAAGAAAAAAAGAAAAAAAAAACGATTTCTCATTCCTTTTGTTTATTCAATTATGGGACTGATGCTTTGTATTGCAATTGCTAAGAATGCCCCAAGAGTAGTTTGTAAGTTTGTGAATAAGTTTTATGTTGTTAGTTGGGGTTTGGAAAGGAAATGGGTAGTTTGGGACTTGTGCACACTGAAGTATCTTTATCCCAAGACAAGTGATTTGATTTCCATAACTTTCATTATTTAACCATTGCCCATGGCCAAACTATAACCTGATCAAAGACTTAGTGAATTCTAAGTAAGAAACTCCTTATTGTGCATGTAGTGGTTTTGTGTAGGTTGTGTGGTGAGATCTATTGTATGGCATTGGAACATTTTGGTATGAGCTATCTACTTTGAACTTCATTTTAGTTCACTTGCTTGCTTGTGGGGTTTTGTGAAACTAGGATGGCATCTTTTACTAATATATTTGTGTGAACCCATGTTGAGTGAATTTCTTTTGATGAGTGGTAGCTTGTAAGTTTTTAAAGTTGATACGTAGTTTCTTTATGCTCATGTGACCTTGTTGAATGAATGACATTATTTTGCACACATGCTCTTCTTACTTTGATAGTCCACGCTTTCATGCTTAGTACTTGGTAATTACACATAACATTTGAGTTTTGTGACTTGTTAAGCTTGAACTTGACTCATTGTTGACCTTAATCACTCTTTGACACTTTGAGACCATACCAAAGATGTTTGTGGGTAGCATCATTGTAAACCTTCACGACACCTTACTCATCCACTAGGGGGAACCCAGGGGTTTGAAGGGCTTGCCTCACCCTCTAAGTGTGGCCGTGTGTGTCCCACGAAAAATGGACATCACATTAGTTAGTTTTTATTTTGTTTAATTTTGATTTGAATAAGGGCTTATGTGTTGTGCTTACACTTTTGTTTGTACCCCATGGTTTAATTGCATGCATTGCTAGGGACTAGCAATGTCTAGGTTGGAGGGTGTGATTAGGTTGCAATATTATACAATTCTATATCATTTATGCATGCTAATTATGCATTTATGCTTATTATTGGCGAGATTTTAGCTTAATTATCTTATTTCCATGCGTTCTTGGTGTTTATGTATTTCAAGTGATATAAGTTGGCATTTTAGGCCTAAACAATAACAAGAGTGCATGTGCGGAGGAGTCAAAGTAAGCCGGAGTAAGGAAGTACAAAAATAGGCTTTGGTGAACAATTGGTGTGCATGGAGAATACAGTTTCAAGACACAACTGCCGACATGTCCAAGCACTCCCAAGACTTACTCAACTTCCTAAGAGCCATCCCAATGTATGAGATCAATTACAATGGCTTCCAAGGAGAAGGAAATGGCCCAAGCACAAACCGATCGAAGATTTGTTGCAGAAGAAATTCTAGCATGATACTCTGTTCGTATTTCAGCCATAACTTTTCACCCACAACTCCGATTGATGCGATTCTTTTTGGGTTAGAAATAATACTTTAGTAACTACAGCTTTTATGTTTTATTCAAAGTCTGAATTGGCCGTCTTCAAGGTCCAAATCTCGTTGGAAAGAAGAGATAGAAATCTGTCTGAAAATGCATCCGCCCTCTGTGGCGCTTAGGCATTCTCAGAGGGGTGCCCAGGCCACTTCTTGGGAAGCATATTTTGTTGCTTTTGAAGGATATTTTTTTATTTTACACATTAAAACTATTTCACTATAAAATGAACACTTGAGCATATATTTTGTAAGCTTTTGACAGATGAGAAACCTCTCTAGGGTTCTTCTTCCCCTTCTCTTTTATTTTCTTTTTAGTTTCATGTTATATTAAGTTAGATTAGGTTTTTGATATTAAAGCTTGCAAAGGTTTCATCGTTGATTCTAAATCTTCATTACTTTTACGTTTTTCTTTGAGAAATTTGCTTTAATATATTAGCTTAGTTGTCTTATTGATTCCATCTAGTACAATTTTGCTTTCTTTAATGTTTTGTGTCATGTTTTTAGTTTATCTTTTAGTCATGCCATTAGAGTAGTTTAATTTATGGCTTCAAGCCATTAATGGTGGTGGTTTTGTTGTGGATTTTTCTATATAAATATTTTCAAATTTGCTAGGGTTCTTTCGAAATTAACTCACCCGTGTTATAACCATAGCTTGGTCATAAGTTCCTACTCATGCACACTAAGTGTTTGGTTTAATGTCTCAATCAGTTTGAAACTTACTTGCCACTAACCCTAGTTAGGTTTTTTTTCTAAATCATGTCACTCATGTTATAATCATAGCTTAATTACGAGTTTCTACCCATGCACACCAAGTGTTTGATTCAATGGCCTAGTGACTTGGACACTATTTCCTAAGCCCAAAAGTTAAGCTTTCTTACGAAATTGATTTACCTATGTTACAAATGAAGCTTGGTTATGAGTTTACACTTTGCTCACTAAGTGTTCGATTTAATGTCCTGGTGAATCTGAATCTATTTGTAAAACCTCCACTTACTTTGAGTTAACCTCTACCACACCACTACCGAATTCAGCTTTTAGTCAAATTGCTTTAGTTTTTTTATTTTTAGTATTTTTTTGTAATCAGATGTTATAATTCCTTCACTCCACCATCCTTAACTCAAACCATATCTAATCACCCCATAAATCCAAATTTAGTTTAGGTTAGATTAGGTTCTCTTACTAAATAAGAGAATAAGTTTTGTGTTTTTAACATACCCTTCTTGTGGAAAGAATGACCGGTACTCCTCTGTTTATAAATTTAAATTGCTACCTATACATAACCTGTGCACTTGCGAATCAAGGTCAATTCTATCTTGATAGATAGGAGTAGAACCTATGTGAGTGCCTCTTCTTGCCACAATAAGAACAAGTTAGGTAGCAGTGTCTGGGATAATCTATGGGTATGTAAGTGCCACAAGCTCCTTATAAATCCTCCCTCCTATTGGAACTCTCACCCATCTTATAGGTACTGGTTTTATGAGTACTAGTATCCTAGCTACTCACATGCTGTGCTCCACCTCATTTGGGTTTGCTGTCATGTTAACTTGGGAAACTTCTAGAATCATAGACACAATATGAACTACTATTACAGGTTATGGGTATTGTGATGAGTAGGTGGTTGGATAACAAATGGTGTATTAATATGGCTATTGAGCTGGATATGAAATCTGATAGGATGTCCCATAATATGGTACCATTGGCATGGTTATGCTTGACAACATTGGTGCTGTCTCTATCACACTAACTAATTCACTTTAGGGAGGGGACTCAATTAAACATTCAGTTGCTACTTTCACCAAGATATCTTCATTAGAGAAAAGTATGTCATCAATGAACTAAGGTTTTGTGTTGCTACTTTCTCCCATTTCCATCCCCTTCTAGAATTTTAACAAGGCTATTAAATTCCAAAATTAGGTCAACTGAAATGCCATTTATAAGATTTAAACATGCAATATGAAATGCAAGTCTCCCAATGTCTCTAGGTATTCTGACCAAGGCTTTAATACCAAAATGTCATGCCCCAAATCTTGTGACCAGGGGTGAATGAATAAACGTACAAACCATGCACTAATTAATAATACCCTGATTAAAGCATTATAACCACCCTAAAGCAACCTCCACACAAGATAAAATAAACCAAGCCTTAGCTACCGCTAGGCTTCCATGCTCGAACATATCCCATAGAAATAAATAAACATAGGCCTTATGGCCTTTACAACCCAATCAAAACAAATCTCCAACTTAAATAATGTTAGAGTCCGAAGTAAAAATTTAACTTAAGTAATTGAAAATGTAATGTCTGCAATTATTTCTCCACTTCTAATCCCACCCAATGCCCACTTAATTCTTAGGATCCGTTCCTGCAACAAAGTATGTAGGCACGTGAGCACTGATCTACTTGTGCTTACAATGCATCATAAAAGCATATATAATATGTAAAGCAAAATCATACAATATAATTATCGTAATTAAATCAACATCTTCAACTTAATCATAATAAATCATCAATAACAAATATCAAAATAATCAATTAAGTGAATAATGCCTCACCGCACCATCATATTACAGCATTTAAAAGTACCAATCATCATTATAAGTCTCAAAATTTAAACCAATTAATATCTTTCTTTGCATCATCATCATAATTATTTTTCAATCATATTTTTATTTCCATTTAAATCTATAGGGTGGGTACAATCAACATCGTTGTTCAGAGCCACGATCAGCCATGTTATACGTTGTTATCTAGGGCCACAATTAGTCAAAATATAAGTCGTCGTTAAGGGTCACGGTTAAGCACAATACATGTCCTAGTATAGGTTACTAACCTACTGGCATGAACACCAATGCTTGCATAGGTTTCAGGTCTTTCAATCCTAGGATAATCTCTGTACCCTTCTTATTTTCCTATATCTACTATTTCCGTGTCATAATATCAATCACTTTTCCACTTTATCTCATTTCATTCATATTAGTAATATCATGTTCTTTTTATCATTTCATTCATATTAAATCCACATAAAAATTCAATGTAATAAGCCCAACTCATCAAAATATCATATTAGCATAATCTTTATTCATATTAACATTTCATTATTCTAATAGAAACATTTCATATCATACTCAATCAATGAGCAACGTAATTCGTCATAATAATCAATTTAATAATCTTAACATATCCAAATATCAAATAAAGATTTCCTTAACATACTTTTACTTCATAATTAAAATTAAAACCAAACATGACATATTTCTGATTAGAAATGCTAGAGCACCTTATAGTAAACATATATCAAGTGTAAGATAGAAATAAATGAGTTAAACATCAAAAAAGACTAAATTTATGATTCTAGAGTTCTCGAGGCACCCCTACAAGGGACTCTGGTGCTCATACAAAGGGTCGACACGCCCCTCTGCACCCCCAGGGAGCCTTTCTATGCCCAGGTGGGTTCTCTTGCTTTGGTCTAAACACTGGTTTATGCACTTCAACTTCAAACTTTGCCAAATCAAATTCCTAATTCAAAACCTCGTTTCTTTTTGTTATCCAGGTCCTATAAGACTTCAATAAATCAATCAAAACAAGTTTTAGTTAACTCATTCTTCCAAAATTAAAATCTTAGTTCCAACTTATACATACATATATATATACATGGACCACTCCACTTGAATCATTCATTTATGCTTTTAAAATCCCAACATGCATCATAAGAGTATTTTTTACTTCATTACATCTCATACATGCTATTATGAGGCTAGAGATCCCTACCTCAAGTAGTGAAAAACAAAGAACACAAAAGTAGCGAACTCCTAGTTAAGGCTTCCAAACTTCAAGTAGATTGTTTACGCAAACGTTTGATCCTAACAACAAACCAATTACGTAGATGTGTTCAATAGGTGCTCGATTTGATTTATATAGAACAATTGGAGTTTGGTTGAGTTTAGAGTCACTTACCAAACTCCTAAGTCCTTCGGCTTCCTTTCAGTTCTAAGCTTCCTCTCCCAATCTCGAAATGTTTGCTCTCTCTTCTCTTATACATACATATACACATATATAGCTTGGGCTCCAAGGCTCCTAAAGGTCCCTACACTTCTCTCCCTATCTCTTATTCTGACCATGGTCTGCAATGAAGTGACTCTCAACTGAAAAGCACTGAGCCACATCATTCGACTAAAAATTACATAGGCGGGTTACCGCTTTGGGCCCCCAGGGTGCCTATACAGTTGGTTGGGGCACCCTTCTACACCCCCAGGGTGCCTTTCTACATCACTTCGTGCTAAAATTTCGCTAAGCTCAGAAATTTGCTCATTTCTTACAAATCTCAACAATCAACATCCCTAGTGACCATAATTGATTAAATTGGCACATTGTAACATCCTAAACTTGTTAAACTCATCAAATTACAATAATACAAAAATCTTTGATATTACAATTTTGGTTATGTCTTAGATTTCCCAGGTGCCCACCCATTGATGCTTCTATGCCCACAGATGGCCGTGCGGCCACCCTGTTCTCCTTGTGTGCTTAAGGGCAATCGACACTTGTTTTTCTAATTTTTGACGACGCTTATTAAGCCACCTACCATCCTAGGTCTTAGGTCCACTGACTTAGTCAAATCCCTCTATTTGTTTTTCTTTTCCTTCATTCCAGATTGTAATTTATATATGTCTATGGGTTTGGGTAGAAGAACAAGAACTAGAAGAGAGATAGAGGTTTGAGTCATGTGGTAATTCATCAAATTGAGCTCCCATTTCCATTTTCATAACCAATTAGTGTTAGATTAAGTGTCCTGGAAAGATTGGTTTGATGTTAGAAGGTGTTAATTGGCTACAGAGATTTTTTTGTGAGTTTTCAAATCCTAGCATAGTATTCTTCTTGCCCGAGCATACTGAGGTAGGGGTGCATGATTTGTTCTTGCATTTGGTTCCTATTTATGCCTGTGACCTGTTGTATATGGATAGATTGCTTGTTTAGCGTTAGAATGTGAAGTTGACATAACTGATCACATGTTTATATATATATATATATATATGCATATATGAACTAAGAAAGAAGATAATGATTTTGTAAGTTATGATATGGTTATACCTTTTGTCCATTAAGAAACTGTTGATAAGACCATGTTCATACACTACTATGGATCGAAAACAAACCTCAAAATGATATGAATTAGTTTTGAAATAAAAAGAACCAAGCATGGAAATTTAGAATGTAAAACACAATATGAAAGTGGGTTTTGGTGTAAGGGTTTTGTGCATTCAGACCTTAACTTCGTGCCCAGACCTTGGACTCGTGCACCTAGGTTGGCCCATGCGCACCAACTTTGTTACTTGTGCGACCGAATAAACAATTTACTAAATTTCACTCAAATGATTTCAAATAAGAATGATAATGATTTGGCTAAATAAATAGTATTGATTTCTAACATTATTTCCAAATGAGAATATTTTATATAAGATTTCAAGGAAAATATATTTGATTTTCCTAAAATATTTTTAGTAAGGAAATGGGGTTTAATCACCTAGAATTGTTTCAAGTGATTTAAGTTTTTGAAAGAAGTGTTATTAGTAATGATATTGAAAATGACGTTTTCTCAAAGTTAGTAACATCGATGTTTCTAAAAGAGGATTTCTCATAAATGGATATGGAAAACTCAATGCGCCCAGAAGTATGATTCTCAGTAAATTTTAATAGAAATGTTTTGAAGAGAAGCTTGACAACAAGATAAAATAACAGGTATGATAATAAAATTGTGGATTGTGATAAAGATAAAGATAAAGGAATTAAGGATGCAAATGAAATGAGATGGATTTGGACTACAATGTCTTACAAAAGACTATGATGTCCTGTTAATAATGAATGTGACTATAATGTTATGTGTTGGATGTTGAAATATGGTGATGCATTATGCGGTAAGTGCATTGGTATAGGGGTGGGTGTGGCGTGAGTTGATTTTAGATTGGGGAGGTACTGTTAAATATATATTCTAACTATCATCATGACGTAAAGTACTTGGCCCAATTTATATTGGGGCGTGTGTCTATGAGTTAGAGTTGAGGCTGGGTATTAAGTATTGATGTGTGGTATGTGTGTGTGTAAATTGGGGTTGAGTCTTAATGTTGAGTATTATTGTTGGTGTATGATCCTTTATATGTGTTATTAAGATTATTGATGTGATTTGATGATGTTATAATATTGTAAACTTAAAATGACTGATAGGCATAAGACTTAATAAGATAATGGTAATAAGACTGGTAATGATAATGAGTAATAAGAAGACTTTAACATATTTGTATGCTTGATTGGTATGATTTTGACATGGTGATATGATAAGTTGAGGTGTTGATATTGGTTTGCATGGTGTATGAATTGCATGGTCATGTAGTATCTTGCTAGGGCATGTATTGCTTGCTTGCTTTTAAGGTGGGCACATGTGAAATAGTGCTAAAATCATTATTCTTATGTTTGCAAGTTCAGAGATTGGCCTGCCAAAGGAGATTTTTGATTAAGGGACTAAGATTGTCCTTCGATTTCATCTTTTGATTACCAATTATGTACTTTGATACCTCAGTTGTGAGGATTTATGTTATTCTTTTGTGCCTTCACATAGAGTGGAAAGTTGTATTTATTATTATACGTTGATGGGGTTATATTTATATTTTCAGAGCATTGGGCCTACTTCAAATGTCAACTGTGAGAGAAGAGACAATTAATGCCTTGTGCGTAACTAGGAAAGGTAGGTGCACTCTTGGAAAAGAAAATATAATTAGTGCCTAGCATGTAACTGGGGAATGAAGCCTTGCTCCAAAGAGAAGAGACAATTAGCGCCTTGCACATAATTATGGAAAGGGTTCTTGCTCCAAGGATGCACTTCATGCATGTAAGTAAGTGTCTATCATTTGGGAAAGGAACTCACCTTTGATTAAGAACTCAGTTCCTGGTGATGATGATTAAGTCGATGTGAAAAAGTTTAGGAGCTTAATGTGATGCGAATGATGCAGTTGATATGATCAGGTATGTCATAAGCATATTGATTGGAATGACATTTATATTCTAACATGGATGATAGTTCAAGAATACATGTTAGATATATCTAAGGTAGTCATAACTAAGAAATCACCAGCTTAGCCAATCCTAAGTCATTCCCCATTTTTGAAGCCTTGCTCACTCAGGTGAATGCTCTAAATTGATAAGCGTTTGACTTCTAAGTCTATATATGGCCAAGTGGGTGTGTGTTTATGTGTTTGGATGTGTCCTAACATGTCAAGGCATGAGCAGGCATGTTAAAATGTGGTGCATGACATGTGGTAGCATACGCTAGCAGGGTAAATGATGTCCTAGCTTGTTATACTATGATATGTGATGATGATAAGACATGTTAGCATGGCATAGCATGATGACACGGCATTGTAACATGGTATAGCATGGTAATGACATGGTATAACATGGTAATGACATGGCATAACATCACAATGCATCTTGACATCATGGTACGACATGTTAAAGTAGCATTTGAACATGGCCTAACATGGTAGGGATGACATGTCATGTAAGACAAGATGCTTGGCAAAACCTCACATGGAAATGTGATGTTACGACTTGGCATGGCATGGTAGACATGGTATTATGGCATGGCATGACATCATTGACATAATGACATGTCATGGTAGAATGATGTGGGCATGTCATATTTATGATATTTGGAATTTTACAAAATTCCATCGAGTAAATTCAGTCAATATCATGTGTCGACTCCAGCTTGAAGTTGAGTTATGATTTGGATACCTTTCATTGATAAAGAATTTTTATTTACACAATTAAAATATTTTATTCTAATTATGCAAACAAATTAAATTAGAACTAAAATAAAATTTTTTATGGAGAGAAAATTTTACCGACGTGGGCTTTTTCTAAAGAGTGAAAGTCTAGAATTGAAACCTCTAAGAGCCAAGTGTTGAATGAAAAAATAAAGAAAAGAAGAGGCTCTATTTATAGATTTTTCTAAACCCCAAAAAAATGCTTCGCCAGAGATGTCCAGGGAAATTTGTTTTCCTGGGCTTACAGTGAAAAGTTTGCCTGGCTTCGTGGGTGAAAAAGCTTGCCTAGCTTTGCAAGTGAAAAGGTTCGCCTGGCTTGAGGGCAAAAAAGCTTGCTTGGCCTCATAGGAGAAATGGTCTGCCTGACTACATAAGTGGACATTTTGTCACAACCTTTGTTGCCAAAAAGGGTATGGCGGCTAGTAGAAAAGGGGGGCCATTTGGCCTGTAGCCCCTAGCTGAGGCCATATTCGACTAAGTTTGGGTCTCGTCTTGATTGGCCAAAGTTCGAGATTATTTTTAGGATCTCTAGAGACCTCTTGGGCATTTTTTTGGAGATACTTAAACCAATTACATCAAAATTTGGTTCAATTTGAATTCTCCAGGATCAAGTTAGGTCTATTTGAAAACTGCTGCTTCAAAATTGACTGAAATCAGAAGGGGTCACCCAATTCTTTTGTTTGACCATTGGAGCCGCCACCACTTTTGAGTATAAGGAGTCCAAAAATGCCATTGGCATGACTCCTAAACATTCTTATGAATTTATAAATTATTAATGATTTTTCGTGTCAGGGCTCTAAAAGGACCCCTTGTGGTTTGACTTGACCAAACATAGCTATTCCATTACCTCAGGTAATGAATCCTTGATATTCTTATGCAATTTCAACATCTTTTGATTTGATTTGAGGGTTCAAATTATGTCTAGGGGACTAGTAGTTTCTTTCTCATTGGTAGGAGTTGTTTTGATCAACGAGGCCTGAATGACTTCTGAAGAGATCTTTTGGATGTTCTAAGCTATTTTCTATGTCCTCTACCATGTTCTAGAATGTTGTGTGTCTTCTTTGGAGTTTTTAGCTGATTTGGGTATTCCGATCGATACCATCCTTTGAGTGCGGCGGCGGTGGCCATTCTTTACTTCTAGATCAAATTGACCCTTGACTTTGAATTTTGGATACTTTGATGATGCAGGAGTACTCGGTTTGGTGTCTTAGACATGTCTATGCAATTTAGTGTTCTTCTGCCTTAATTTGAGCTTCCAGCTTGACTTTTCCCGTTTTCAAGGATACAATCGTCATTTTGCTAAGTGTTTGGTCTTTGTTGATTTCTAACGCTTTGACACATCCTATGATTAAGAGAACTTAATTAGTAGAGCTCCATTTAATTAAAAGCATTAAATATTATAATATTTAAGTAAATAGGGCAAAATTGTGGTGCTGATA
The DNA here is from genome assembly GCA_003260245.2 of Sideroxylon spinosum. Taxonomy (NCBI): domain Eukaryota; kingdom Viridiplantae; phylum Streptophyta; class Magnoliopsida; order Ericales; family Sapotaceae; genus Sideroxylon; species Sideroxylon spinosum. Next base: position 15,631,253 of record QLOD02000002.1, read on the forward strand.
AAAGGTAACAAAACCAAATACCACAAATACGGGCTCAAAACCAAACATATCTCAAAGTTACAATTTAAATACTGAAATAAATTTGAAGCAATCCATGACCAATTAATCTAGCTTATGAGTTCATCACAAGCATCTACTCCTACAATATCTAAACCCTTAGCCCTAGTATAATATATGCTATAATAAAGCACATGAGATGCTTTGTAGGTGGCTAGCCTACTAATAACAATAACCACCCTGCATAGGTTTTGAGGTTTCGATCCTTGGGCACTAGTACCTGCTCTTTCAGTACCCTCTATGATCCTAATAGCAAAAATCAAATTAAACTCCACCTCTCTTTCTAACTGTAATCTAAATAAGTCTTTCAGGAACACCTCTGGAAACTCTCAAACTACCCATGGCAACCTAGCCACATCCTACTCCTCATCCTCAACTGTTATGCAAACAAACAAGCTACAAAGATCCATTTGTCCCTGCCCATCACGAGTAAGCAAAGTCTGAGGATTGTAGTGATTCCTTATGAATTCGATTACATTTGCCTCAAGAGTAAACAAGTTCACATAACCCTTGGAATAATCAATAAATGCTTGGTAGACTACTAGTCAATCTATACCTATTATCACATCCAAACTGTCCATCCTCAGCACAATGAAATCATAAGAAGTCTGATAATCATTTGCTAAAACTACCAATGTTATAATCATTTCACAATTTTAATAAATCCTATCCAACCGAGAATATCCCTCGATTAAGATCTCAAAGCGCATAGGTGAGGATAATTATTTTACCAGAAACCTAAGCATAGACATATATTTTTTTCAAATATAAATGTTTGCGAAGCTCTCGTGTCAATTAAAATAGTAACATGTATTGAATAAACTGTAAATGTACCTTCAGTCACAATAAACTCTCATGTCCCTTATTTTCTGCAATGGCAAATACTCTCCCCTAGTGAGTGCAATTGGGGGCTTTTCGCCCCCTTGCCTTTGCTAATGGCCACCATGTACTATTTGCTGCTCCACTTTGACCCTGATGATAACTCTGTGGACCTTGATGATATTGCCCCTGAATCGTCTAAGACCCTGCTAGTTTGTTAATTTAGATAGATTATGCCAGTTGCTTGAATCTTGAATTACGGCTATTGCATAGGGATCTACTATTTTAAATCCATTTTAACTTGTTTCGAAAACATTTGAAAACGAAACTCTTTAACCATATTCATTTGAAATCACTGGTACTGGTTTTCAAGTATAATTTTATAAATATTTTTGGACAAGATTAAAATAGGTTTTGAATAGAACTCTGATTTCGTTTGTTTGAAAAGTTTTCAAAAACAAAGACCTTTAACCATATTCATTTGAAATCATTAGTGTTAGTGTTTGATTTAAACATTGATTCATATTTTTGAGCAAATTAAAAATAGGGTTTGAGATCAATTCTGATTTCATTTATTTGGAAACTTTCGAAAACAAAAGTCTTTAACCATATTCATTTGAAATCACTAGTACTGGCTTTTGATTTATATGTTCTCAATAATTCTAAAACAAAACCGAATTTCAGTTTTGAAAGTAAACAGCCCAGAGTAAAGTAGTGAACTACCCGGACTTGTAAGTTGAATCAAGGACTTCTTCATTATTGATTTCGTTATTCAAGTTTTAATTTAATTTCTGAGTTAATTTATTTGCTTTAAAATTTAGAATAGATGGTTTGTTTGCACTTTAAAATTAAATTGAAATTCTTTACTTAATATTTAATTCATTTAGAACTTAAAATAAAAACTGAGTCTTATTAATAAATTTTGTGAACAAGTCTAGAGCTTTCAACCAAGTCCTCCCAATGGAGATGACCTCGGTACTCACTGAGTTTAAAACTACGACTGCCCTCTTGCACTTGAGAGGTAGAACCCTTAACACATTTTAGGGTCAGTCAAGTTATTGGTGCCGTAACTTGGCCATGGGTTATGGTTAATAATAAAGGATATGGAAATCAAAGCACAAGTCTTGGGATAGGAGTGTTCAAGTGCACACAAGTCCCAATTTAACCAATTCCTAAACCCCAATAAGAATATCAACAAGAAGACTACTCATGGGAACTTTTCAAATATGACAATATAAATGCATAAATTCCATAATTCCACAAGCAAAAAGAAATGAGAAATACCTTCTTTTTTTTTCTTCTTCTTCTTCTTCTTTTTTTTTCTTTTTTTTATTTTTTTCTTTTCTTTTTTTTTTTTTATGTAAATTGAAACATACATCAACAAAATTTTCTACCCAACATTTCCTCTCAATATGCTCGTAAAAGTTTCCATTTTAAACCCAAGTTCACATCATTAACATTAAGGCACTTTCACAACCCAAGGCATGTGAGGGTGAGGCTTGAAGTGTGTGAATGGGTTAAGGGATAATATATGAGGTGTAAACCAAGAAAAGAAATATATTACACACTTTATTAAAAGACTTCAAGTTGGTTCTTAAGATAATTGATAGTCAAAAAAGGACAATAAGGCCCAAAATAGCAAAGAGGGCCTAGCATCATGTTCTAAGCTTACAACAACTCATATTGTGCCAAGTGAAACTCATCCAAGTGTATGCGACGCAATTGATGCATTGAAAACCAAATTGAAGAATAAAAGATCTGTGATTATGTGCAACCCCTCAAGAAAAGAATAATAGGTTCAAAGCTCACCATAAAGGGGTATAAGTCTCTACCTAGTCCAAGGATGCTCAATTAACCAATGTTAAACAAAATCTACTCCTAAGCACATAAGCTCTTCTCTACGATAGTAACAAAAAAATGCACAAGGTCATGACACACTCAATTTGAACTAAGTTTTCTATCAAAGCTTGAACAAGATTCACTTATCACTTTGTCACTCAATTCCACCATCAACCAAACCAAAAAGGGTCGACATGTAAGAACAGAAAATGCTCACTTATGCATTCAAGCTCAAAGATGCTAAAAAATTTTAACATTTTTGACAATTTTAGCACAAAAGAAGGTCATCATGCAAACTCTATCATGCGAACGCTACTCCCCAACCTAAACTAAACATTGTCCTCAATGTGAGAACCATGGAAAATAAATGGGTTGGTAGTGTTCAAAGTGAGCATGATGAATGATGAGCATAATGATAAATCAATATAGAACATAGAAGTTAAGCACGTACCCATTATTTAAGCCTCTCAAAGCATCACCCAATACACCCCCAACCTAGAGTTTACAACACTCCCAACAGCAACTTATATAAATATATAAAGTACTAAACTTGGAAGTACAAGACTAAATAAAAAAGGAGAGGAAGGTGATTGCATGCAATCATTGTTATTCTTTAGCTTCATTTCACACTCATTTTTATGGACATTTATCAAGGGAACTATAAGTTTATTTTGTTTTGATTTTTTTTGTTGTTTTCAGGTACTTTATAGGAAAATGGATCAACACAGCCTAAAGGAACCAAAACAGGAGCCAAAATGTAGAAAATTGGAATCAGCAAGCAGGGGCGTCCGCCCGTGTTTGGCAGGGGTACCCGTCGAGACCAGCAACCAAGCAGGGTGCCCGTCGAGAGCATCATCAGCAGGGGCGCCCGCCTGTGTTTGGCAGGGGTGCCCGCCGAGGCCAACATCCAGCAGGGGCGCCCGCCGAGGCTAGTTACTCCACACATGCTGAAGACGGGAAAATTACGCGTTTACCTCTAACTTTTGTATGCCTATAAAAAGGCTTATTTCTGATGTAATAGGGATCCAAAACCCTAGACTAGCCGTCGCTTCTTCGTTTTGATGCAAACCCTAGTTTACTTTACTTTCATCTGTTCTTCAATTCTTCATTACATTAGGTTTTTACGTAAGTATTTCTCTCATTATTTTTAATATATTTATTATTTGCTGAATTACAATTGTGTAG
>QLOD02000002.1:15657915-15673385 GCA_003260245.2 Sideroxylon spinosum
ACTATAGTGTCTTAGTCTACACTAAGTCTAAACATTACAGAACTCTGTTTTGACTATGGATTTGCCAACTTTACAATATTGTCCCTAACACAGTTTATGTGCAATTTGCACTGTTTCTCCCAATTGGTCAGTATTCTTGTGAATCAACAAGCATTTGATGCCTCTTTGCCGAGTACTCACTTGAATCAACAGGTTTAGGGAAGAAATCCAAACTGGTATTCTGCGAAATCAATGGTTAGGGTTTAGTAATCGGCTCCTTGTACGTTTACCGCTGCACCAGGTACTTTTGAACTCAACTCACCTATGTTACAGCTATAACTTGGTTACAAGTTTTCACTTGTGCACACTAAGTGTTTGGTTCAATGTTCGGGTGAGTTAGAAATATATTTTTTAAAACCCAAATTAGGTTTTCTTATGAAACCAAATCACCCTTGTTATAACCATTGCTTGGTTACAAACCCTACCATCTTAGACCCTGTTGAAAGTCCTTTGACTCCAACTGAGCATATGAATGTCAAATGGCCCGAGGAGCACATCATTGGGTCAACTGACCTTAGCTCACTTTACTACACTCCTGAGGTTGAGAGCGGTGCACACCTCTCCCATCTTAACTCAGCCCCACTTCAGAAGTTCATTCGGGGGATTGTGAGTGATCATGCGATCGATCGTCACTGGGGGAAAGTAGTAGATATTATGGGTGAGTATGTTGATTTTCGAGGCATCAAAAGACTGACTGAACCACCATGTCCATGTCCTTACATAAACTATGGCCATATCTGAGGTTTCTTGAACCTCACTTAGCCATTCATCCATCAGTGTGTTTTACACTCGATGGGAGTCTACATTTGGTGCTTTGCGAGCCCAAAGAGAATATTTTACTTTCTAAGCCATTTATGGACACATGGGTTGGAGAGGGTGTTGGATAACCATTTTTTTTCATTTCATTTGTAGATAGTGGATTAGATTTTTTTTTACTTATTTTCTTGTTTCGTTTTAGTTTGATTTTCTTCTCTTATTTTCTTCAATTTCATTTTTATTTCTTCTTTTGTAATAATTATTTCTCTTGTCTTATTTTCATTTTATTTCTCGCTTATTTTCTTTCTAATCTTTTCTCTTATATATTTGCTTTTATTTTCTTCAAAATAAGGAAACTCTTGAGGTGATATCCTTCCTCTCCCTTTTTATTTAGTCTTGCACTTCCATGTTTGATATTTCATACATATATAAGTTGCTGTTGAGAGTGTTGTAGACTCTAGATTGGGGGGTGTTTTGGGTGATGCCTTAAGGGGCTTGAATAATGGGTACATGCTTAACTTCTATATTTTATATTGATTAATCTTTATGTTCATCATCATCATACTCACTTTGCACGCTACGGACCCATTTATTTTTCATGGTTCTCACATTGAGGACAATGTTTAGTTTAGGTTCGAGGGTAGCGTTCGCATGATAGAGTTTGCATGACGACCTTTATTTGTGCTAAGTCAAATTTTACAAATTTTTGAGCATCTTTGAGCTAAAATACATAAATGAGCATTTTTGTTCTTACATATTGCCCTTTTTGGTTTGGTTGATTGTGGAATTGAATGAGAAAGTGATGAGTGAATCTTGTTTAAGCTTTAATAGGAAACTTAGTTCAAGTTGAGTGTGTCATGACCTTGTGCATTTTTTTTACTATCATAAAGAAGAGCTTATGTGCTTAGGAATAGATTTTGTTGAACATTGGTTAATTACGCATTCTTGAACTAGGTGGAGACTTATACCCCTTAATGATGAGATTTTAAGCCTATTATTCTTTTCTTGAGGGGTTGCACATAATCATAGCTCTTTTATTTTTCATTCTGGTTTTCAATACACTAATTGCATCACATACACTTGCATGAGTTTCACTTGGCATAATATGATTTGTTGTAAGCTTAGAATGTGATGCTAGGCCCTCCTTGCTATTTTGGGCCTTGTTGTCCTTTCTTGATTATCAATTATCTTATGAACCAACTTGAAGCCTTTTTAATGAAGTGTGTGATATATTTTTTTTTGGTTTCCACCTCATATATTATCCCTTAGTCTTATTCACACACTTTAAGCCTTACTTTCACATATCTTGGGTTATAAGAGTACCTCAATATCAATGATGTGAATTTGGATTGGAAATGGAAACTTTGAGAGCATATTGAGAGGAAATGTTGGGTGGAAATTTTAGTTGATGTATACTTCAATTTACAAAAAAAAAAAAAAATATATATTTCTCATTTCTTTTTGCTTGTGAAATTCTGGGACTTGTGCATTGTATTATCATATTTAAAAAGGTTCTATGAGTAGTTTGCAAGTTTGTTAATACGCTTCTTGTTGGGATTCTTGTTAGGGTTTAGGAATTGTGTAAATTGGGACTTGTGTGTACTTGAACCTTCCTATCCTAAGACTTGTGCTTTAATTGCCATATCCTCCATTGTCAACCATAACCCATGGCCAACTTACAACCGAAATAAAGACCTAGCAGATTCTAAGCAAGCAACTCTTGTGTTATTCTTGTAGTGGTCTTGTGTGGGTTATGGAGTGTGATCTCTCACCCATGCATTGGAACATTGTTATGAGTTGTCCACTTTGAACTTCAATTCAGTTTATTTACTTATTTGTGAGGTTTTATGCAATTAGAATATCATCATATGCTTATAGGTATGCGTGAACCCTCGATGAGTGAATTGCTTTCTATGAGTGGCACCTTGTGAGTATTTGAAGTCGAAACATAGATCCGTTTATGCTCTTGCAACCTTGTTGAATGAATGAAACCATTTTGCACACATGCTCTTCCTATCGTGATAGCCCATGCATTTATGCTTAATACTTAGAAAGTGCACAGGATACTTGGATGTTGTGACTTATTACATTTAAACTTGATTTTCCTTTGACCTTAATCACTTTTGGACATATTGAGACCATTTCATAAATGTTTGTGGGTACCATCATTGCAAACCCTTATAAGACTTTACTCGTCCACTAAGGGAAACCTAAGGGTTTAAAGGGCTTGGACCACGAGCTGAGTGTGGCTGTGTATTTCCTACGAAAATGGACCTTCCATTTTATTTGAGCTTTTACTTATCTTTTTTTTTTTTTTTTTTTGAATAAGTTGAAAATACTTGGTTCATGCTTTTTAGTCTTGGGTTTTGAATTCTTTCCATTGCTAGGGACTGGCAATGTCTAGTTTGGGGGAATTACGCATAATCATTGACATGTTTATGCATCATTCCATCACTTATTTGAGCATATTATCAAGCTATTTCAATAATTTGTTAGTATCTTATGATTTCTTCTATTTGATACTTGCATTGTAGGTAATGGAGGAAACTAGTAAGAACAAGGAAGTTTTAGGAGGCAAGACACATTGAAGGAAGGAGCTACTTAATGATCATCAAGCCAAGAAAATGAAGAGAAATAGAAAAGAAGCATGTTGGTGGCCTAAAACAAGAAAGTTGAAGCAAGAAAGTAGAAAGAAACCAAGTCCAGATTTAGGGGTACGCCCCATTGTCTTTTTGCCAGGTGCGCTCACTGAGAGCCCATTTTTGGGTGTTTCAGTGGGACATTTCATCAAACACTTATGTAAAGTAGGACGGGTGCACGACCCTCTTTTCAGGGGCGCCCGTAGATCTTTTCCCAGCTGGCCTTTTGGTCTTCTTTGTAATTGTACATTTACTCTTATGTCCTTAAATTGTGTAGCCTATATACAAGCTTGTCAAAAATTTTGAGAGAGAGTTTTTGGTTCTTTTTAAACTAATATTTATGTATTTCCATTCGAAGTCCTCTCTCTCCTAGGGTTTATAAGCTTGTAAGTGAATTTTATTTTGAATTGGCAAAGTTAAATTTCGATTAAGTTTTTCATCATCACTGTTCATGCTCTTTTAATTTTCAATCTTAGTTTTCTATTTTCACTTAGAATTTCAATTTGTTGAAATTTTATATGTTTGCTTCGTATTTCAAATTTGTAGTTCAAGTATGCAAAGATGGGGTTTGTACATGGCTTCAAGCCATTGAAGGTGGTGTGGTAGTTTGGTGAACTCAAACGTAAAATAATATTTTTAAATGAAATATCTTTCTAATTTCTAGTTGGAATCTCACACTAAGCTAGGGTTCTTTCGAGCTCAACTCACCCGTGTTACAACCATAACTTGGTTACAAGTTTTCACTTGTACACACCAAGTGTTTGGTTCAATGTCTCGGTGAATTAGAAATATATTTTCAAAAACCCAAATTAGGTTTTCTTACGAAACCAAATCACCCGTGTTATAATCATTGCATGGTTACGAGTGGCCACCTATGTATCCCAAGTATTGGATTCAATGGCCCAGTGATTTGGAGCCTATTTTCCTAAAACCATAACTTGAGGTTTTCTTAAGAAATTGATTCCCCCGTGTTACAATTGAAGCCTAATTACGACTTGATGCTCGTGCACACTAGGTGCTCAATTTAATGCCTCGGTGAGTCCGAAACCAATTTCCGAAGCCTCCGCTTATTTTGAGTTCCAGAAATTAGGTTTTAATGAAAATCTTCCGACCCAGCAATGCATGTGCGTCTGCTAGTCTTGAGTTATCAATGTGTTTGAATAAACCACTATTATCCTACTACCGGATTGGGTTCAAAGTCAAGATTGTCTTAGTTATTTTATTTGTAGTGTTTTATCTTAATTTCAAATCACAATTCTTCATTCTACCATTCTTAACACAATCTATACCTAAGCATCCCATAATTTCAAAGTTAGTTTAGATTAACTTAGGTTTACCTATTAACTAAAGAGAACAAGTCTAGAGCTTTTGACAAAGTCCTCACTGTGAAGATGACCTCGATTCTCACCAAGTAAGACTATGACCACCCTCTTTGAGAGGTAGAACCCAAACACATTTCAGTGTCAGTCACGAGTTTATAGGAATGACCCCCCAACCTAAACTCTCCAATACTCCTAAACAATAGAATAAAAAATTAAAAAATGCACATGGAATCAAGAGTAAAGGAAAGAGAAGGAATGATATCATCTAAGTAACTGTACATAAGTAAGCCAAAGAAACCGTACCAAATAAAAAAATTAGAAGTAAAGAAAAGAAGAATTTAAGGAAAAAAATAAGAAAAAGAAAGAATTTAGTAGGTGTAAGAAAAGAAAACAAAAGAAAAGAAAGGAAAGAAAACAAAAGATATCACAAGGTGTTTACATGTCATTAAACAAAAGGTTGTCGGATTACAAAATGAGCATCATAACTATAACATCAATCAAACCGAAAATGACAACAAAAAAAAAAAGATAACTATTGTAGGTCTACCAACTATACATCATCATACTCAAGACCTAAACTAATAAAACATACTAAAAAACATTAAATCTCTCCTTAAAAACCTATTGGTCCTTAGTTGGTGAAGGTCCAGGTGGCGTGGAAGTGTGGAAAACGGCAAGGATAGAGTCTAGTGTAACAACTTGCGACTCAAGTAGATGATGCTAAGCAGCCTGCTCACCATAATCGAATCCAAAGAAGCCTGAGTAGCTAGAAACACAATCTCGAAATGCTGAACCCTAAGTTCAAGGTTCCGAAAGGACCCCTGAAGGAATGAAAACAACGGGGGGTCAGGTAACTGAGTATCTAAAGAAACGGGTGAAGTTGAAGTGGAAGGTCTAGAAGCATCAGTGGTGGTGTGGGTCAGAGATGGTGGACCATGATTCGAAGCTGAACAACACACCTAGCAGCTATGATCTCAGAGATTATCTCACGTGACTTTAAGGTTCGGACACCTACCACAATGTCAACACCAAACTCTATGAGTAGCTTGGTTATCAAACCTCCAAAAAGCAAACTAGTGAACCCGCCCTTTGAAAGATGACACCATGGATAAGTGAGGCTCAATTGATAGAGACTCCAGTGAAAAATGCATAGAGCAAGCAGACATGACTAAAACTTATGGTGTCATCATGCACAAGAAGAATGATCTGGCCATAGGACATCTCGTGGAGGATACGGTAAAGAGGGTACAAATTCTTCTTAGGAAATTATGAACTTGGCCCTTATGAGAAACACTTATACTCTAATAATGCTGTAGTAAGAGTGTCTCTGGATGGATAAGCATCGGTAGGAAATGGATAACCAGGTTTATACCCACACAAGGCTAAAGAATGTGGCAACGGTGTCGGCCTTAATACGGAGACACTTACCATGCACATATATAAGCAATCTTCTCCCCCTCTTCCAGTGCATACAACTTGACATTAGCATAAAACTCTCTTACAAACACCGGATTAGTAGTGGCACAGAATTGCATTACTCTAGCCCAGCCTCACCTCGTGACTATCTCCTCAACCGAAGTAATAATTGTAAAAAAAAGGGCAATCGGATGCCCTTCTCACAAAGCATAGACTGCACACTCTAATACCAAGTATAATCCCGCTGTGCATCCTAATTCCTAAAGTGGTGGCTGTCAAAATCAGAGTTGCCATCCTCTCCAGACATAGGACCTAAAGAGTCCTCAGAGGAGGATCAATCCTCTTCTTCTTCAGAGAGCTCAACCTTTACCTCCTCACGTGAGGAAGAGTGAGGTAGGGTAGGGTTACGTCATCTTGTTCGCCAAGCGGAACTAGAAGACCGACTCTCCTTAATATTGCGAGCTTGCTTGCAGGATGTTCCCATCATTCAATTCTCAAGTTCGTCATTCAATTCTCGATCCTTAGCCAGCCTAAGCAAATCACACAAACAACAGAACTCAACTTCGGCCAAAATACACTCACAATGCTTCTAAAAACTGATTTAAGAATTTTGACAAACACGTACATGTACTGTTTTATAACACTTTTATGAACTCAAGAAGAACCTCAATTGCTGAAAAAATACTCCCCCTACATCAAAGAATATGCATCACATAAGAAACATCCAAATTGCCCACTAAATTTCTCTTAGAAAATTTCTCAAACATGTGGTGGTCACCATCTCAAAGTGCACATGCCATTTGTTCAAAAACCCTCAAATACTCAAGCTCATGAAGAAAAACACCAATATAACCTAATATCTTGAGAATAATTAAAACAAGCTTTAAGTAAAAGCTCACTCGCCTTCAATCTCAAGAACTTAACTACCAAACCCAAATATAGGTATACTCTTATGGAGATGATGGCAAATGAACCTAAAAATGCTCTTCAGCCTCAAATAGAATAGAGGTTATTGAGGGAAATGGTGGAGAAAGATTTAAGAGAAAAGATTGGAAGATGGTGTCCACAGTTGAAGAAGTTTAGGGTGTGAAAATAGAATGGGATAATCAAAGGAAGAGTGTCGGATTATGGGAGAGTAGGACATCAAATGATGGTCATGTGACCTTTTCAAGTTGCCCAACCCAAGCCCGGCACCTGGAAGGTCCAATGGGGCACTCGTCTGAACCAGAACGAAGAAAACTAAGACAAAGCCTTAGGCACTGCTATCCTCTAAATTAACAGCCTACAAAAGATAAAAACACACCTAATGAAAAACTAAACTAAAACTATAACCTCTCAAAAGAAAAAGTCTAAAAGAAAACTAAAACAAAAAGAAAAAAGAATAAACAACTAGATTTGAAAAAACAAAACAAAACTACCTAGAGGATAAAGAAAAAAAGAATAAAAAGAATAATAAAACTATGTACAAGAAATTTGCAAACACAACGAAGTACTAACTTACTACCTAACAAGACTTAACGAGATAAACAAATAGAAACAAGAAAAGAGCAAAAAATTCTACACTAAGACTCGAGTTAAAACAAAACTTCTTAATTATCTATATACAACAATGACAAGGTATGCATCATTCAAATGGAGGAGGATCAGTGAGCTCCCAAGTCTCAATCTCAGCCATGCAATTCTTCAAATATGGCTTGAGATGATGGCCATTCACCTTGAAAGTGGTGTCATTGCGTGGGTTGTGAACCTCACACACACCATGCTCTGAAATTAAGATGATGATAACAAGACCAAACCGCCTAGACCTATACTTTATGGGAAAGAGATGTAACCATGAATTACACATCAAAACTTTTCGGCCAACATGGAAAAACTTCCTAAGAATGTGCTTGTCGTGCAAATCCTTCATCCTAGCCTTGGCAATTTTTTGCATTCTGGAAAACATCATTTCTTAGCTCTTCAAGTTTGTTCAATTAAAACTTTCTAAGAACGTTGGCATCATCTAAACTTTCATTGAATTGCTAGATTACCCAATAGGCTTTATGTTCCATCTCAACGGGTAGATGGAAAGCCTTGCTAAGGATAAGGCGGTAGGGAAACATGCCTAAAATGGTCTTACAAGCCGTCCGGTACACCTATAATGCATCAATCAATCAAAAGGACTAATCTTTACATGCGAAGATTGATGATTTTCTCAAGCATGCTCTTTATCGTCCTATTTGCTAAGTAAACTTGGTGACTATTTTGTGGGTGATAGGAAGTTCCCATTTTGTGTGTCACACTATGTTTATGCATTAGGATACCCACAGGCTTATTGTAAAAATGCTTACCTCTATCAATAATGATTGCCTGAGGAATCCCAAAATGTGTGAAAATGTATTCTTTTAAGAATTTAAGCACTACTCGGTGGTTATTGGTACGAGCGGCAATGGTTACTACCCATTTGGAAACATAGTCAATGGCCATTAAAATGTACTCAAAACCAAACGATATAAGAAATGGGCACATGAAGTCTATCCCCCAACAGTCAAATATTTCCAAAATAATGATAGGATTTTGGGACATCTTATTATGCTTAGATATGGCTCCTAATAATTGGCACCGGTCACATCTCAAACAATATTCATGCACATCTTTAAACATGAAAGGCCAATAAAATCCGCTTTAAAGAATCTTAGCGGTTGTTTTCTTTGTAGAAAAATGGCTTCCACAAGTTAAAGCGTGACAAAATTCAATGATATTGTGAATCTCATTGTTGGGAATGCATCATCTCACAATTTGGGCTCGACAATACTTATAGAGGTAAGGTTCATCCCAAAATAAAATAGTGCACATTGCGTAAGAATTTGTCTCTATCAATCTTTGTCTAATAGGAAGGCATTTATCCAGTCACTAGGAAGTTGGCAATATTTGAATACCAAGAAGAGTGATCATAAGGTGTGGTGCTAATATGCATAATGTGCTCATTGGGAAAATGCTCATTAATAGTAGATCACTAGATTCAGAGACATGATGTAGCAACCTAGACAAATGGTCAGCTACCATATTTTTTATCCCTTCTTTATCCCTAATCTCAAAGCAAACTGAATGAGTAGCATCCATCGAATTAGTCGGGGTTTGGCCTTTTGCTTGGAAAGATGATATTTTAAGGTTGCATGGTCTGTAAATACCGTGACATGAGAACCTATCAAATAAGATCTAAACTTGTCAAAGGCAAACACTTCCATTAGAAGCTCTTTTTTTGTCGTGGTATAATTCACTTGAGCCTCATTTAGAGTCTTATTAGCATAGTAAATGACATAGGGTTTCCCCTATTTTCTTTACTATAAAATTGCTCCCACCGTAAAGTCACTTGCTCACACATATGCTTAAATGGTGAAGACTAATCCGGGCTTTGGATGATTGGTGCGGTGGTAAGAAATTTTTTAAGTCTATCAAATGCCTCTTGGCATGATGTTATCCATTCAAAGGGGACATCATTAGACAACAATGAACAAAAAGGTCAAGCAACTGAACTAAAGGACTGAATGAATTGTCGGCAAAAACCACATGACCTAGGAATGATCTTACGTCCTTCAAACATTAAGAGGTATGTAAATTTTGGATTAGTTCAACTTTCACTTTATCTACCACAACCCCATGACATGACACTATGTGCCCCAAAACAATCTCTTTTTTGTACCATGAAATGGTATTTTTTCCAATTTAGGACCAATTTACTCTCCTCACAATGCACTAGAACTTTTTCAAGCTTGGTCAAAACTCATCAAATCTATCTCCATAGATAGAGAAATCATTCATAAGAACCTCCAAGAACTTCTTAAGTATGTCATTAAAGATGCCAATCACACACTTTTGAAAAGTCGCTGGTGCATTGGAAAACCCAAATGGCATGTGTCTATATACATAAATGCCCAAAAGGGCATGTGAACATGGTCTTCTCTTAGACCTCAAGTACTATCTCAACCTGATTATATCCTGAGTACCCATCAAGAAAACAGTAAAAAGACTTCCCTTACTACTCTCTCAAGCACTTGATCTAGAAATGGAAGGGGGAAAGGGTATTTCCAGGTCACAGCATTAAAACGCCTATAATCTATACACATAAGCCACCCGTTTGGGTGCATTGAGGTACTAACTCTCCTTTCTCATTCTCAACAACAGTGATATTGAACTTTTTAGGAATCACTTAGGTGGGACTCACCCACTTTGAATTAGAGATAGGGTAAATGATACCTGTACCGAGCAATTTAAGCACTTTCTCTATCACAACCTCTTTCATGTTGGGGTTTAGTCTAAGTTACATTTGCCTTACTCGTTTTGCATCATTCTTAAGATATATATGGTGGGACCTCACTAAGAGACTAATACCTCGAAGATCTGTCACAGTCCAACCTAAGGTCTGATATGGGCACTCAAGACTGTGAACATTCTCTCTTCCTGAGTTCTCTCTAACATAGAAGACACAACTATTGGGAATGTCTCACCCTTCCCTAGGAATGCATACTTAAGTTTACTTGGTAAAGGTTTCTTAGAAAGACAAGGGGGATACTTAACTGATGGCTTGGTTTAATTAAAGATCGCTCGAAAGGCTAAAAAATATTTACCAGCCACTAAGACCTGTGACTTCTACCTCAACACTCACAAACTCACCACTATCCACAAAGCTTGCTCCATCAAGAGCCTCACACCTCTCACTTCTCACTAAGGCTCGCTCTAATGGGTCATCAAGGAATATTTTTTCAAAGTGCTCCTCACTTAAAACATGAATCACATCCACTTTCCGAATATCCTCACATTCCCCTATTTGCTTTCCCACCCTAAAGCTATTCTTCTCTATGGTCATATTTTCAAAGGATAGTTTCATAACCCCGCTCCTACAATTAATCATTGCATTGGATGTGGCGAGAAATGGTCTACCTAAAATGACTGAAATAGAATGGGGGGGTTTTGGATAGGTTAGGTGTCTAACACAATGAAATCAGTTGGAAAGTAGAACTTGTCTACTTGGACCAACACATCTTTCACTATTTCTTATGGCATCTTGACTGAGCGATCGGCCAATTGTAATTTTTCTCTGGTGGGTTTCAGCTCACCTAAGCCTAATTACTGATACAAAGTGTAAGGCAATAGGTTAACACTAGCACCTAGGTCAAGAAGAGCTTTGTCAATGTTGTGGTCCCCAGTTATGCATGAAATGATTGGAAACCTAGGATCTTTATACTTAGGAGGTGTACCAAGATAGCTTATGGCATTAACTTGCTGAGTTAAGAAAGTTTTCTCCTTGACATTGAGCTTACTCTTAACAGTGCACATATCCTTGAGGAATTTAGTACATGAGGGATTTTTCTTGATAGCCTCAAGTAATGTGATGTTAATCACTTGTTTGAAAACTTCATAAAATTTTAGAGTTCAATATCTCATTCTTACCATTTGCTAAACTTTAGAGAAATGATGGCCTAGGTATATACTCATCAATTTGGTCTTCTTGCCCAGCTAATATGCCCACAATGATATCCCTTTCTTTCTCTCTTGATTCTTTCTCACTTTCTTTCCTTCATGCTTTTACCCGTCACTCTCTTTATTTTCTCTCTTTTTTCTTCCTCAACCTCTACCTCGCTTGGCTCCTCAACCTTCCCACTACCCCTTGATCCTATATTAGCATTTGGTGGATTAGCTCTAGGATCTACTGGTCAGATTGCATATGTTCATGTGGGGTAGCACTAGAGGTCGCTGACTTCAGGTTTGCTAAAGTTTGTACAAGGAGTTTGCCACTTTGAGTGGTACTCATAGCCTGTGTCAACTAAGAGACTTACGCTCTAATGTCGTCAAAAGCTCGAGTCTCTTAGTTATTGACGTTCAATTGCTAATGCATGAACTGATTAAGAGTGCCCTCAAGTGTAGGTTGAAACGCAACAAAATTGGGCTATTAGTATTAGAGTGGTAGTAAGGGTGGCGGTTGAAATGATTGACCCCGATTGTCATTCTTCCATAAGAAACCAGGACGGTTCCTCCACTTTAGTGGATATACTTGTTTTCCTAATTAATAAGTGACATTCCCACTTGCACGTAAGAGGTGTTTTCTTTTAGCCCCTATTATGAAACGGGCGGTTTTGGGAGCTATTTATATAGGCTTGACCATAAACAATCTCCCTAAGAAAATGGAGCTTAAGACACAAATTAGAATCATGCCCCACTTGGTCACATGTAGCACAAATCACCTTCATCTCTACTTTCTCTTTATTCTTAAGCTCAACGGAGTCCAACTTATTTTGTAACGTGGCTAACTTATCCCTTAGATCATCACTCTCACTTAACTCTAATTGGCCATTAGGTGTGGGATTCTTATGCTCAAAAGAAGATGGAGGTCCAACTTTCCAATCACTAGAGTCTTCGGCCACCATGTCAAAGAAGTCTATGGTGTCCTCCGTAGTCTTATCAAATAAAATATCATTACACTTGGTAGACACGAGTCACTTAAGACTGGGAGTCAAAGACTCATGGAAGATACTCACAAGTCTCCATGGCTCAAAACCATGATGAGGATAAGCCATCAAAAGGTCCTTAAATGTTTCCGAAGCATGATAGAATTTCTCATTGGGCTTACATAAAAATGTGGTGATCTGTCGCCTATAGTGTTGAGTCTTTTGGGTTGGGAAGTATTTTTTCAAGAACTCAATCTGCATTTCACGCCAAGAACAGAACGAGGATGAAGGGAATTTGTCAGAATTTGGCCTTGTCTGTAAGGAAAAAAGGAAATAGTTAGAGACGCACTACATCCTCATTGACATTTTGGTCAATAGTAGTGTTACTCACTTCCTTAAAATCTCTCAATTGATTGTAAGGATTTTCAGAGTCAAGGCCATAGAATGTGGGAAAGAGTTGAATGATCCCATGTCTTACTATAAAGTTCCCCCTATTTAAAGGTAAAATGATACACAAATGTGTAGTTTTCCGAACTTGGTTCAAGTGATCTCTCATCGGCCTAAGACTCATAAGATCATCATTTCCCATGGACACTATCACTCTCTTCTAAGTAAGCCATTGAGTCAAAGAATGAGGAATTTGTGAGTGAAAGAGTGTTGTCTGAATCTGAGTGTGAAGGTTGGTAAGATGGGTTTTCAGATTTGACATGTCCTACTAAGACTCTACCCGACCTTAAGAACATGTAATTTACGTGACCCTCCAACAAATTCTAAAAATATATATACAAAAATAGAAAAAAAAAATGAAAATGAAAATGAAATATAAACAAAAGGGATGGAGAGATGTCACCTAAAAATCCAAATGCAATCACGTGAAGATGATTGATCAACCCTAAAATGTGCTCGGGTTCTACCTCTCAAGTGCAAGAGAGTGGTCGTAGTTTTACTCGGTGAGAACCGAGGTCATATCCATAAGGAGGGCTTTGTTACAAGCTCTAGACTTGCTCTCTTTAGTTAGTAGATGAAACCTAAATTAATTCTAAACTAATTTTGGATTTATGGGATGTTTAGGAATGGGTTGAGTTGAGAATAGTGGAGTGAAGGAATTGTGATTCTAATTAAGATAATAAAGACAATCTTGACTTCGAATGATGAAATCAATAAAGAAAAAGTTCTTGATTCAACTTATAAGTCCGGGTAGTTCACTACTTTACTCTAGGATGTTTACTGCCAAACTCAAAATTCTATTTTGTTTGAAAATTATTAAGAACATTTGAATCAAAAATCAGTACCAGTGATCTTAAGTGAATATGGTTAAAGATTTTTGTTTTCAAAAGTTTTTCAAACAACTGAATTCAAAGTTTTACTCGAAACCTATTTACAATCTTGTTCAAAATTATGTAAAAAGTTATTATCGAAAACCCATACCAGTGATTTCAAACGAACGTGATTAAAGATTTCCGTTTTCGAATATTTTTGAAACAAGTTAAAATAGATTTAAAAACAATAGATCTCTACGCATGTTCTTTCGAAACCCATGCGAAAGATCTACGTAGATCCCAGAATATTTTCATGAACTACCCATTCTTGATTCGTTGAATCAAGAACTGTGGTTTCTACGCTGACATTATTTTAAACGAAATGAAAGCAATAAAAATGTAAACCATCATTCGATCTATTAATTGAAATCTAAAAATCATATATTTAAATACTTAAATGAAAGTAACTTATACCGAGATCAATTCTGAAAAAGCATAGGTAAAAAGAAATGCAGCGAAGAACAAGAATATGTCATACAAATCCATAAAAACTCTTAAAAATAATCCACATACTCTCTCAAAAATTTCTCTCAAACAAAATATAAAAAGAATGAAAATATGGAGGCTCCTCTTTAGTTGGTCGTGCAAAGGTCCTTGTATACGGTTCATCACAAACCCTAAAAAAAACTCAGAAATACACGCCCAAAAATTCACGGGTGGTTTGGACCATCTGGTAGTGGTCCGGACCACAGAATGGTGATGTCTCTTGGTGGTCCGAACCGTTTGGGGGTTATTGTTCTCGGCTTGATTCTTCATATAGTTTTCAGTCTCCAACGTCCACTGTGATTTTGACCTTAAAGACGATAGATTCAGGCTTTGGCTAAAACATAAAATTTGTAGATCTTTGAGTCTTCTTTCTCATACAAAAAGAATCGCGTCAATCAGAGTTGTAAGTGAAAAGTTATGGCTGGAAAACGGACAGGGTGTGTTGCTGGACATTTGCAGTGGTTTGCACATTTAAGCTCCAAATTCACTCTTCTTGAATTGTTTTCCTTCCAAACTCCTACAAAACACACGAAAGCAATATAAATATTAAAAGTATATTAAAAAGTGAATTTTAATTGATAAAATGTTCAAAAGAAGAGTGTGAACTGATGTTAAGATCAACAATGATTGCGAGCAACCACATCCCCCAACTTAAACATTGCTAGTCCCTATCAATGCTTTTTATTAAAATGAAATGCAACTACTACCTGATTTCTCTTTTCGTTAGAAGCACGGCTGCACTTAGTAAGTGCAGCAAGCCTTTTAAACCCCTAGGTTACCCTCAGTGGACGAGTGAAGTCTTATGAGGGTTTGCAGTGAATCTACCCACAAAATTATATGATATAGTCTCAAAGTGTTAACAAGTGATTAAGATAAAAAATGATTCAAGTTCAAGCCCAACAAACCACAAAACCCAAATATCATGTGTAATTTCCAAGTGCTAAGCTATCAAAATAAGAAAAACATGTATACAAAATTGTTTCATTCATTTAACAAGGTTTCAAGAGCATAACTGGAGCTAAGTTTTGACTTCAAATACTCACAAGGTACCACTCATAGAAAGAAGTT
>QLOD02000002.1:15704113-15718199 GCA_003260245.2 Sideroxylon spinosum
CAAATCAATTTCAATCTGCAGCTTCTTCAGTCTTCTTCTCCGGTCCAGTTCCACAAACGTCTTCATTTTTCTTCTTTCATACTATTTCTTTGTTTCAGTTCCATAGTCACTACTTCAAAATTTCTTTAACAATTTTTGTTGATTTTCCGCCGTGAGTTCATTTTCCGCTGTGAGATGGTGGCGAGAAGCGAGGATGAGAAGGGTGCAGAAGTAAAGGACTTGAGGTCGGAGAATGTGGGAAGTGATCGGTTGGGGCCATGATTGTGGTGAGGAGTTGTGCGAGCGAGAATGGCCTGCGATAGAGTCAGAGATGAAGTGGTCACCATGGCCGGCCCGTATAGAGAGAGAAACCCAATTCTCTCTTCAGTTACCTAGAAATCACACACCATTCAATTGTATTTATTGTATATGAAATGAGAGAAAAAGACACAGTATATGGCCGGAGGCAACAACGAAGACGGCCGGAGGTGCTGCCGGTGATGTGGCAGATCTGGATCTCCATCTATATATATTGTAAATGTTAAATATTAAGGAAGGGTAAACTTGGTATATTAGAAAAAAAATTAACTGACATCATCATTTTAACAGAAATTCAAACGGCGTACTAACAGAAGGGTTAAGGTGTTACAAATATTTCAAAATAAGAGAGGTTAATGTAATTTTTAAATGTTGAAGGGATCCATGTGTAATTATGTAAATGTTTAGGGGATCTATATGTAATTTACCCTAGAAAAAAAAACTCAATTGGGTCAATAAGGGCCATAAATTCAAACAAGGATTCCAGTGAAAATCTCTTTGCATACATTTTCAAATCACATTATCATTTGTCCCTTACCAATGAGGATGACCCCAAAAATAAAATAAAATAAATTTCAATCGAAATCATTTTAATAAACTTGCATTTTCATAATCGGTACTATCACTATCATTCGATCTGCTCTTCATCTTCAACACTCCTCTATCAACACTTGAGACGTGGCATTTTTATCTGAAATACTCAACACTGGAAAACTCAAGCACCTATGATAGTTGCATCAGAGGGAACTGGTCAACTTCGACCAATCCCAACTTTGAACATCAACTTCACCTCTAGTACCACTTTTGACATCTCTCCAACCATGACCATCTCTACTACCAATGGTCTGCCAAAACCCATCCCATTCTTCTTTGGGACCTTACCAGCTATCATTCCAGGAGTGACAGTTATTCCGTCCAACCTTCATTACCCAACTCATCAAATAGCCAATTTTGGCATACATCCTATGCCCTCTTTTGAAATCTCTCAACCTCTAACAAAGCAATCAGAGCCTTCAAGCATAGGTGAAAAGGGCCTGTAGGAGCTCGACATTTTTGCTATCATTTTCAATTTCTTATATATATTTTTGAAATGTCAATACTAATGTGCATGTTATTTTCAAAATTCTTTCATTCTTTTTTCAGGAATCAAAGATGTTAGAGACAATAATATGACAACAAACACATTAATTCACTTTTTTAACACAATCACACTACATGCACTATGTTACACTTTGAAGATGCTTTTGGTTACAGGCATTCCCAATCAAACTCATTCAACAATTGAAGGTAACCCAAAATCCCTCCTACCACTTACACAATGTCATAGTATTCTACCAATCAAAGTGACGTCACATCCCTTAGTTAACATTTTTTCATGCTAAGTTACAACTTCATCTTTTTCAACCTTGTAAAGTCGGCATTTTGTCTTTCAAAAATAAACCCTACACTTTTGTGCAATTTTGAACTTACCATACATTTTTGTATAGAATTTTCAAATTTTTTAAAATATTCAATCATTTTTCATCAAACATTTTTGTGACAAACCAGTTTGTTAGAAGCACTGCTAAGCATTAACACATTTTCACAAATAAAATGATCCTCGCTTTAAAGTATTCAATCTGGTAATCTCAATGATGCCAGAACTACGTGGGCAACCAAATTAGGTTCGGTCACCATCTTTAAGAGATCAAATACCTAGAAGTGGTCGTCAATACAATCTAGAGCTTGATAGATTAATAGATCAAATTCAAAATGACATGTGGTACTCAATTTTCATATTAAAAAAAAGTTAAATTTTTTCCCTTAGCAATATTGAGAGCTCAAAAGGCTAAGTGTCTAAAGTCAAAATGACTAGAGGCCATCATTTCAGCTATCCTGACTAAAAATAGGTTCATCCATTGCTAAGCCCTTTAAACCTATATGATAAAAAAAAAAAAAAAAAGATCAAATTATACATTCTTTCACTAAACCTTACCCAGGATCATCCTTAATAATGGGGTAAGCAAGTAGGATGGTTCAGATATCAAGCACATCCCTCATCATCATAAAGTCATCATCTTATCTACACAAGTCTATCTAGCGTAAAAAGAAGCGTCAGAGTAACCCGAGGTGGTATATTTGAACAAAGCGATCAAATTTAAGATGAAAAGAGGGATTCTTTTCTGCAATCTTTAGAACTAGGTCAATTATCTCTTATAAAAAGTGATCCTCATATGAGTGGTCCTCGTCTGGCAGGGAAGATCATGCGATTTAGGTATTATTGGTTGTTGATGCAGTCATATTATACCAAGTATGTTTAGAGGTGCAATACATGTCAAATTAATGCAGATGTTCTCGGGGCTCCACCAAAAGAATTACAAATTTTGTCATCCCCATGGATATGATATGATATGATCCATAATACCTCATCCTTCAAATGGGCATTGATTCATCTTAGTGGAATCGATTATTTCAACAAATAGATATAAGCCGAGTCTTATGTTAATGTGATGAAGAAGGTCGTAGTTCGATTTATCAAGCACAATTTGATTTGTTGATTTGGAGTCCTTGAGTCTATCATCACAAATAATGCTACTAACCTGAACAATGATGATATGATAGCATTATGCAAAGGGTTCAAGATCAATCGTTAGAATTCAGTAACTTATCACCCTAAGATGAATAGGGCAGTCAAAGAGTTAAGAAGACCACAGATACCTTGAAGGATTGGCATGAGAAGTTTTGGTATGCTTTGACAGCCTAAGAACTATGATACAGCCATCAACTAAGGCAACCCTTTATTTTCTAGTCTGTAGAACTGAGGTTGTTCTACCAGTGGAAGTGGAAATACCCTCTTTAAGGTCACAATGGAAGCCAAACTTGGTGAAGTAGAATGGATTTAGAAACAAGAAGAAAATCTTTCATTGTTAGATGAAAACAAAAAAAAAAAACAAAAAGGCTAGAAATGCTGAATAATTTACAATGCTATCGCGAAGGATTGCTCGATATTATAATCATAAAGTCAAAGCGAGAGAGTTTATGAAGGGAGATTTTGTGTTGAAGCGTATTCGACCTATTCAGGCAGAAGCTAAGGGAAAGTTTGCACCCAACTACCCAGGACCGTTCATTGTTCAG
Organism: Sideroxylon spinosum; assembly: GCA_003260245.2. Classification (NCBI taxonomy): domain Eukaryota; kingdom Viridiplantae; phylum Streptophyta; class Magnoliopsida; order Ericales; family Sapotaceae; genus Sideroxylon; species Sideroxylon spinosum. The sequence continues at coordinate 15,707,525 of QLOD02000002.1, forward strand.
AAAGTATTATCAAGAGGAGCCCTCATATCGGCAGAGATGGATGGAGAAGCATTTTGAAGTCCTATTAATTCTGAGAGTGTAAAGATTTTTATTCATAAAGATCTCTTTTGTAAGGGATTTATTTAGTAATAAAATGATCATGAGGAATATTTTTCTATGAATGAGATGATTTTGTTCTGGAATTCCTATAAGTATGAGAGATAAAATAAAGACATGATTGGAGGTTATGGTGAAAACCCGTTCACAGGTGCTGTAGGCAATAAACTAGAATCATGGTAAGATACAAAAATACAGACACAGAGCAAACTTGAAAGGGCTCTATTATGCAACAATGGCATAGTTAGCATTAGTGAAAACCCGCAAGGGTGCTAACAGCAATATTAGCAGAAAAAATATGTGTGTATGTGTGTGCGTATAGGTAATAATGGTGAATATATTACTAAGTGATCATTTCCTCATCAATAATAAGTTGAAGATCTGTCAATGCTAGAAGACTAAAGAAATAAGAATTTTTTCAAGACATCAACTCGTCAAGAACATGTTCTATCACCATTAGGGAGCCAAGTTTGCCAGTTCAGGATCTTAGAATCAATAAAGGGATACCTTCTATTCCATCTCCAATTCGACTGTATTCATATAAAATTTAGCTTGAATAATATGTGAAAAGAATTCTCTTTCAAGCAAATCTCTTTCGATTAATGAGATAGAAGTTACATAGATACTAACAAGTGTAGTTTTATAAGAAATAATATATAGGGTTACCAAAGTTTTAAATTGTAATACAGGATAAGATACTCATTATAAAGATCAAAGAGTGTTAATTGATATGACAGAGCGCTTTAATCTCTCGACAAAGCTCAGCAATTTCAATGCTCAGTGTAGCCACCTGATCAACTAGAGAATTCTTGTTAATAATAATCTGGTTGCAATGGATCTATAAGTCCATGAGAACCCTTTTAGCCTTTTTAGCTCTGAGGCTTTCTAAATCCCTAGCAGAAATAGTATCAGCAAGATGAGTTCTGGCAGCTATAATTTCACCTTTAGGATGAGCTATGAGTTTATCTTTGGCAACTATCTATTCTCTAGCTTCATTACAGGAACGACGTGCTCTTTCAAGAGAATACTTTAAAGAAATCATGCCACTAGTGCCGGATAAAGAGGTAATTTGTTCAACCTGAGTTCGAGCTTGTTCACAACTAGTTAGTTTTGTGCCGAAAGTTCTCACATGTCTTCTCAAGATATTAATTTGTCTCTCCATGCCAAGCCTAACAGAAGATGACTAGGCAATTTGAGCTTCAGAAGTCAAAGGATCAGATGAAGGTGGAGAAAAGGCCAAGAAATTGTCAGTGCGAGCTATCTCTTTTGTAAGCCAGTTAGAGTACTCAGGAATGCTAAGATTCTGTGATATGCTTCCAATAGAATGAGAAAATCATTGGCTATTCTCCCACATTTAAAGGGCTTATGTAACTATCTTACAGCATCAAAAAGTATACTGCTAATGTCACTAAAAGTGGGAATATTCTAACACATCACATATTAGCATAAAAATCTTGTGCCCAGAAAGCAACTACACCGCCAAGACCCATAAGAGGTATAGCTTGGAAGTCTCGGCTTATAATATGAGGAGATCTTCTAATATTTGTTATGAACGATCAGGTGACTTGATCAGTATGAGCAGTAGATAACAAAGCAGTCCAATCATCAAAGCAGCATGGAAAATGACACCTTCTTTGGAATGAGTTTTCATGACTCAGTCATAAGTTGGATGATAGTGCAGGAGAAGTATAAATGATTGGGTATTCTCATGTATACCATACACCCAGAAGTCCATAAATAAAGCAATACGATTAAAGCACCAAATAAGAGCTTTCAAATAAAAGAGAAATGAATAAACATCTGTACATCTCAACTACCACCATAGGGATAATGGAGTATCCAGATTTTTAAAGATAAATGAAGCTATAAAATCTCGTGTCAATCATCATGTCAGGGCGGGGAAATAGTAAGATGTTGATCATGGCTACACCGAAACTATTGATACAAGTAGCTTGCCAAACCTCTGTCTTACCAGAGAATTCTTGATAATTGGTATAGAAGCTTTCCAAAGTTTGAAATCGGCCCAGTAAGGTGGAAAGATCAAAAAGAAGAACACAAGCATCCAAAGTTCAGAGTATGCTTTTGGAAAAACAGGTTGATGATACCAATATTGTCCCATATCGGAAAGGAGTAGAGGACTAAGGTAGCATATAAAATACCTCTAGCCCTCAATCTTGGCACGACATGTTTCAAAGCCGTGAGGGCTCTGGGTTCAATGGGAACTCTACGGTTAAGCATGCTCCAGTTGGAGCAGTATCAGAATGGTGACCCCTGGTAAGTGGCTTACCTAACCCAAAGTAGACAATATCTGCTAAGAGGGCCTATGGTATACGGACATAAATGGATCACCATCAGTTGGTGCCGTCTGTGGGAATCAAACGGGTCACGTGTCCACAGGTCACAAGCCTGTCATTCCCAATCCCTTAGTCCTCGATTGGGGACTATGATGATACCACAATTGTCCCACTTCAGAAAGAAGTAGAGGCCTAAGGTAGCTTATAAAATACATCTATCTCTTATTCCTGGCATGATGCGTTTTAAAGCCGCGAGGGCATTAGGTTTAGTGGGAACTCCGGAGCTAAGCGTGCTCTAGTCGGAACAGTACTAAGATGGGTAACCCCTAGGGAAGTGGCTTACCAAACCCAAAACAGACAATAACTACTAGGAGGGCCTACGATGTGCGGACAAAAATGGATTATTATCATAAGTTACCTCCTTCATGGCCTTAGCAAAGCCATCATTATAGAAAGAAGCTATGCTTTTTCCAATGTCAGATAAATCAAATAGTTTTCCTTGGTATTCTTCTAGAGTAGGGAAAAGTTCATAAGAATAGAAGCAAAATAAAGAAAGATCAGGGCACCAAAATTGGCTCAACATCGTCACAAACCAGGGAGGGAGCATGACATCAATTAAAGATCTGAAGTCACCAAATCTATTTATGAATATGCTTTGATCGTCAGGAGATCATGCCATGCTGCCAACTAAGTATGAGCACAGTGAGGATCCATCTTGGTCTGTAAAGCAAGAGAAGAAGGTCATCAATAATAAAGTATGATAGTAGTCTAATGATGGAAGCTTTTACCAAATAGGTGACATCTTCAAGCATTACTGTCATAAAAGACATTAGCGATCATTACAAGACAAAGAGCTTTTCCTAACTACTAGAAAAACATCATGAGACCTATTACAAAATAAATTGATGATAATTTTAAAAGCTTCGAGTCTGATCATTAGCTTTATCTTCCCCCCCAAGACCTCGATAAGATGGCGTGCTATATTGAACATGCCTTGCTGAACTAATGGCCATCCATAACTCCCTGGGTTAGGTATGTGATATGGGGATGCCAAGGACATGTCAGGAAGGTTCCCAGTTTAATTTTAAATAGAAGGGACAAAACAAGGATTTGGACTTGGAAAAAGGTCAAAAGAGATACGAGATGAGACATCAGCTGGATAAGGCGACTGATGACTCACTCTAGCAAAAACAACAGTTTGATAGGACAGAGGATGGTTACTCTCATTGGAAGAATTCATATGGTTGGGTGTCTGGATGCTCATCCCACCTAATGGATCAATTTGAACTTGTACCTGGTAATCATTTCCAATTGATTAATCAGAAGGACTAGGAATACAACAACCTTGATCACCTAAGTTTTGCCTAACACTAGCACCTACTTGGTTAAAACTCATTAATTGCTAAAAAGACTCTCCATTACCTTCATCTTCTTCTTGATTTGCTGATGGAGCAATGTCTTGTGGCTGCTCATCTTCTTCTGCATCTAAATCGGGATTGATGTTATTATCTTTAGTTTCTAACCAAGATGATTCTGAGAAAAAGAAAAGGTTAAATAAGCAGAGATTCTTGTGAAAAGTAATAAAAAAATAACAATGATAATGCTTTCGGTTTCTATGTTGCTATTTGCATATCGAATTTCCACGCCCTTCAAAGTTGTTAAAGCATCCTTATGAGTTGTAAGAAGAACAACCCCTCCATTTTGGTCCAATCTTGGTAATACATCTAAGATACACTGCCAATCTCTTGTTCACCATCAAGAGGGAGCGCTACTTGAACTGGCCCGAGGGAAACTCTGTGAAACTAGGCATTATAATCAGTTTCTTTTGGCATTAGCAGATCAATAGCCTAGACGAGTTTAGAAGCCGGAGTTGAGAGGGCACCATAATTTGTAGCAAGAGGACCCAAGGGAATACTTAATTCACCATCATTAAATTGAGCCCAATATCTTTTCCCCATATAAAGTTCCTAGGTATCAATACTTTTGTGTTGACACCCCATTTTGCCCCCTTATTTCATATATACATTATTTAATGTTCTTACTTAAATGGTGCACTACTGATTAATATTTTCTTAATCATAGGATTAGTCGAAGCACCATAAATCAACAAAAAGCTAACATTCTGTAAAATGATAGTTCCACCCCTAGAGCTAAGAAAAAGACAAGTTGAAGGACCAGATCAAGGTAGAAGGCCATCGAAATGCATGGACATGTCCAAGAAATCAAATGAAGGATCTCAGCATCCATAAAGGAGTAAATATCCAGAGTCAAGGATCAATTTGGTCCAAAAGCCTAGAATAGCCTCTACCGACTCACCTAAAGGCCAATATCAACCGAAATGCTCAGATTGACCTAGAAACCATCAAGAAGACATACAAAAACCCAAGAAATTCCAAAGAACATAAAAAAAAGCTCAAAGCAGCTGAAAAGCTCTCTGAAGGTCATCTGGACTCTGCCGACTCAAATTGGCTCCTACTAACAAAAAGGAGGCCACTGGCATACCACATAGAATTTGAGCATCCAAAGGAAGTTAGAATGCCCTCAAATTGCACACAAATGTTGAGGGTTCATTCCCTAAGGTAATGGCATAGCTAGGTCTGGCCAACTCGAACTTTAGGAGGTCCCACCAAACCCCTGACTCAATTTTTATTTTGCATGTTATAGATTCTTAGAAATGTCTTAGAGACTCACCAATGACATTTTTGGATTCCTCATACCCAAAAATGGGATGAGGGGTCGGCTTAGTGGTGCCTCCAGAAGTTAAGTCAAAGGATTTTGCTTGTTTTAGAGCAGCAATATTTAAACAGCCTTAACTCGACCTTAGGAATTCCAAATTAAGTCAAATTTTGACCTAATTGGTTTAAATTTCTCCAAAAAGTATTTGAGAGTTCCTGAAACGTCCTGGAAATTGCACCAGAGGTCTTAACATGGCCCGAACCTTCCCAAATGATGCCTAAACTTCCCGAAACATGGCCTAAGGTAGGGGCTTAGGCCAAAGCAGCCCCATTTTCCTTCATGAGACCAAATACCTTGCCTTCGAGGCTATTTTGCAAACCTTTTTTTCGTATTTTGATGTGAGAACTTATTTATCCAACATCTTTACAAATTTTTTCGCATTTAAGGTTATTCAAACTTGTTTGCCTATCTTGTTTAGCAAAGAGGTTTGTAAAACAAGGTTTGCAAATATTTTTGAATACTTTATTATGCAAACTTGTCTACCCATTGTGTTTTACAAACTTGTTTAATTATTATGTTATACAAACTTGTCTGGTTAACCTAATGTACAAACCTTTTTTCACCTCAAATGCCTATAAATAGGCACCTTCCCCTCTTCCATTTTCATCCAAAAAATCAGCCCCTTTCCTCTCTTAAGAGCTGGCCCTCTCTAGCCCATTCGGCCATCCTTTTTCCTCTTCTTGAATTCAGCTACTTGAAGGAGTTTTCAAGTTCGGGAAGAGTTTCAAACCTTGCTCTCTCTAGTGTTCGAGTTCGGTATAACCTTCTCTCTCTAATTTTTAATTCAAGTTTGTTTACATAGTTAGAATAGAATTTTTTTTTAATTATGTAGACATAATTCTTTGTCAATGAAAGGTATCCAGGTCATAAATCAAGTTCGTGTTATGCTCAATATATGATATTGACCAGAATTACCAAAGACAACTTTGTAAAGTTCTAGATATCATTCTAACATGCTAACCATGTCAATATATCATATCCTTGCCATGATTTCTCATGCCATATCATCAAAATATCATGCTAGGCCATGTTAGACATTATATTCATCATGCTATGCCACCTCTATCATTGTCATCTTACACCATGCTTATATATCATATTGCTACACTGTGCCATAAGATAAAAGCATATGAAGGAATCATGGGAGGTCTCACCCAAAGATAGTTGTCCTCATGCTATGATTCCTTACCGTGCTCATTCAACATCTCACATTCTAATCTAACAGGCTAGGACATCATGCATCATGATAGCAAATACTCTAACATGCCTTGCATCATGTATTGACATATCAGTACATACCTTGACATGATAGAACACATTCGAATATGTAAGCACACACCCACTAAGGTTGACAGTGACTTAGAAATCAAAGCTTATCAATCTAGAGCCTTTACTTGAGACTGAGAATGACTTAAGATCAATTAAGCCGATGAGTTCTAAGTCATGACATCCTCACATCACATTAAGTCCATAAGCCCTTCACATAGACTAGTTCACCATTACTAGGGACTGAGTTCTTGAGCTGAGCTGAATTCCCTTCCCAAATCATAGATCTTCACTTACCTGCACTAAGCACATCCTTGGAAATTGAGTTCCTTATCAAAGTAAACCATTCCTCTAGTCTAGCCCCAAACACTGACTACTCGTTACACCTATGTGGAGTCTTATACTCTTGGTGTCTATTTTTTCTACACCCATGTGGAGTCTATACTCCTAATGACATTGCTTTCCATGTGAAGTTTATACTCCTAGTGTTTGTTTCTCTCATCCTTTTTCCAAGAGCTACGTAGACCTAATCTGATCACAGGTACATTGGCAGCTTATGCAGTTAGCTTGAGTCCAGTTACCTTTGTTACTATAGACCATTTAAGTCCTCTATCATTAGGCATCTTTCACCGCCAAGAGTTATATAGACATGACCCATCACGGGTACGTAGGCAGGTTAAGCAAATAGCTTAAGTCTGGTCATCCAAGTCTATACAGATCCCCAGCTTATCCTAGTGGAGCATTATCCCTTTCTCTAGTTAACCATTTCCTAATTATGCACAAGCACTAACTATCATTTCCCCAGTGGAGTAAATCTCTTACAAAACAAAGACGATTACTCCTAACACATACCTAGAGTTTAGACTCTTCCTTATCTTATATCAGGAATGAGGCCCCTTTTATATTAACTCTACATATAGTACTGACATCATTGTCATCATCTCATATATTTAAGCATCACATCTGCACTAAACAGCTTGAGCAGATAGCTTAAGTGTGGTCTCCATGATCTCTATAGACCATTATTTACTCTAGGTACCAACTTAGAGCTAAGCTCTAGTATTTGCACACCAATTCACATATCATTTCATCACATAGTTTGGACCACCTTTAGTCTGAAAAACGTTTGACATGAACCCTTTACAGGGTACGTAGGTAGCTCAAACACATACCTTGAGTTCGGTCACCTCAGTCTTTATAGACCATGCTTTAATATACACTTCATTCTTAGTACACATACACACACCCATGTGTTTGTAGATATCTCGCTACACTCACATGAGTGAAGCTCAGCCATTTGGCATTTTATACAGTAATTGCATTCATGAGTTGCATGTTATGATTATTATAAACTAGAGAGTTATCTTGTGAAATTACGACTATAAAAAGTGGAAATGGACTCTAGATATCCCTAGGTATTCAAGTGTAACAGTCTGAACCCCCGGACCCATTATCCCTGATTGCATAGACTAGTAGAGTCTCAATAAAAATGGGCCATTTATCACTATTTCAAAAATATAAACAAAAATGTTTTGAGCCATAATCAAAACTCGGGTTTCTTAACACACCCACTTTGAAAGTTCCTGGTGGTGACTCCTAGTCACTTTAATCAAGGCCCAATTTCAAAATAAAACATAACTTCTATCATTTGGGTGATTTCTACTCAGCACGTCACAATAAAGACTCATGACCCACACACGTCGTAACCCTAGTACACGAACCCAATCACAACACTTTGAATGCACATCACATGAAAGAATATGGGACACTATGGCAAGCAAAGCTAACCATGAGGCATTCTTTAAAGGGTGACCAAAGTACCTTTTTAGGAGTCAACATCTCAAATTGAGAACTGAACATGGCAATATTTGTTATATCAGGAGGACGATCTGAGCAAGCTGCTCAGATAATTTTTGTAGTATCATTCTGCATCTCATCTATCAATATCAGACCATCGATTTTAAGGTATCCATAACACCAAGAAGAGAGAAAATACCAGAAGCCCATGTTGCCAGCACAAGGAGTAGAAACATGAATCCTCATGGCTTTAAGAAAGAGAGCATAAGCGAAGCTTCCCCAATCTACATTTTGAGGCTTGGATCGTGGATTTACTAAACCCACCAGATATAAGAGAAAGCCAAAGGAAATAGTGGAAGCAAAACAATTTACCAGGATTAGAAGCATCAGCCTTCTAAGTCACTTTAAGCTTTCTAGTCGAGACACTTTCTTCGAAAAAATATCGAGTTTTATGCAATGAAGACTATCAGTTTGGATTTCTTTGAAACTCCATTCAAAGTCAACATCTTCAAATCCACAAAGCTCCTTGGCATGTTCCATAGTGCATTCTTTGACAACCACCGGATTTCCTTCAAATTTGAGGCCAGTGATCATGAACCACTCATATGAAGTAACGCCAAGCTCACAAAATCCAAAATAAAAGGTGTTGCTATTGGCAAACCATCTCTCAATCAAAGCTTTGACCAAGTTAGAGTGAGAGTGAATACGCCCAAATTCATAAAGACTTCAAAGTCTATTAACAAGAGCCTATTCTTCATTTAGGGGCCAAGCTCTTGTAAAAATTTTAAACACGTTACAGAAATGCCTCGGCAATGAGGGATTGTTACATAAACACAAGGAAACCACATCAACACAGAAGGATGAAACTTTAAGTTGTAGAAAAGAGGAGTGTCTTTCACTAAATCTTGTAAGGAATGGTCCCATGAAATATGCCTCTTATTTGTCAAAAATTCTAGGAGCCAAAGTCAAGATTTCATGATCAGTCATTTTGCTATTTCTTATCTGATACTAGGCCTTCTAGTTGGCATGACTAATAGATATGGGACCTTACTGGGAAAATTCAGCATGATTATCAGTAGAACTCCTTTGGGATCTTGTTTTAACTATCCTATGAGGAAGTAACAACGAAAATGGCAGGAAGCATACTAGATAGGTATTTTGAATTAATAATAAAATTCATTTTTTATATAAAGAAAGAGTATGAGCATAATAATGAAATTTTCAATATCCATTCATTCATTCTTTTAATTAATTCATTTCTTTCATTTAAGGATGATTTCAAAATTAGAAAATAAGGAGCATTTCTTTTACAAACATAACATAATTTTTTTTTCTTATATAAAGAGAGGGAGGGTTGTTACTTGCTTGAAAAAGGAGAGTAACTTTGATACCCAAGGCTTGGAATTTTGGCACCCCTTCAAGAGAGTGCAATTTTGAGAGAGAATCATAGGAGAAGGATGCTTTGGTCTGAATGATGAAAATGAACAAGGATGGGTTCTATTTATAAACATTTTCTTCGTCAAAAGGTTTTGCTAAACCTACTAGAAAAAGAATATTGCAAAGAAGGTTGGGTAAAAATTCTTACAAAACATGTCAAGCAAATAGTCTTCCTAAATGTTAGGCAAGGCTTTTGCAAAACATGTCAAGCAAATGTCCAAAACTACACTTGTCCAAATGTCCAAATTGCAACATTATAAAGCTCTAGAATATACAAAAACATGTGAGAGAATTCAAATTTCAGTTTGGAATGTGAAAAAAATGCCTTTGGATGTAGTTTCGACATCAGAATGTCCAAAACTACACTTATCGACAAAACTGCAGTAACCAATCCACAAACATCATCAAGGCACTTGACTGGCCCTAAAAAGTGTAATGGGTCGTGCCTCTCAAGTGCACGAGGGTAGCCGTAGTTTTAACTCGGTGAGTCCGAGGTCGAATTCACAAGGAGCCTATGTTATTCAGTTTCTAGGTTAAAAGAGGAATTCTTAAAAACTACGATAACTAAGTTTGATGTTCGGTTGTGACTAAATCTTAAGGTTTTGCAGAATCAAAGTTTGATTAAACATGAGTTCAAATTAAATTCAAAATTCAAGGTGAATTGAAAATTGCGAAGGCTAAATTAGAGAATGAAAAAATTAATAATAAGAGGAGTTCTTGATTCAATTCACAAGTCTAGGTAGTTCACTATTTTACTCTGAGATGTTTAAATCCAATTATGAAATAGAGTTTGACTAAAAGGTTTTAAGAATATTAAAATCAAATATCAGTACCAGTGATTTCAAGCGAATATGGTTAAAGATCTTAGTTTCCGAAGGTCTTTTAAACGAACCAAATCAAAACTGAAATTGAATCCTAAGTCTAACTTATTTCGAAAATATAAAGAACCTTTGAACCAAAAATCAGTATATTTGATTTCAGACGAATGTGATTAAAGATTTTTGTTTTCGATTGCTTTCGAAATAAGTTAAAATAGATTTAAAATCAGT
>QLOD02000002.1:15737062-15749121 GCA_003260245.2 Sideroxylon spinosum
TTTTACAAAAACTTTGACCTCTAAAGTTTTTAATAGACATGTAGAGGGCATAGGAGTTAGATGTATACAAGCATGGCAAGTGGGAGATTGATAGAGATATAAACTAAAAAACATACTTCATGTTATGTTTTTATATTTTAATGAGAATTGTTTTTGACCAATGAATGCCATTTACTATTTTTGTGCATGTGTCTAGTATTCACAAAGAGTATTTGATCAAGTGTGTAGAGTATGGATTACACACAAAAGATTAGATCATCAATTCTTTTAGATTACAAGTTTATCATTCACAGTTTTAGATGGAATTGGACGCACCATCAGTAGAACTGTAGCACAGAATTATGGTAGGTCTGTCTTGACTATGGGGAATGGTTTAATTCTAACTTTTTGTGCTAGTTCAACTTGTGTGTATTGAACTGGACCCACTTTGAGTTAATTATTTTATATTGACTTTATAAAATAATTTAAACCTCATGATTATTAGGACTACTCATGCTATTAATCCGAATTCTATTCTTAGACATGTATATGTGGTGATTGTTGCTTTGATTACACAAAGAGTGAGATTCTATATGAGTCAATAAAATTAGTGGGTTGGGCAACAACATTACATATGGTGAATATTAATAGTTGAAGGAATTCACTTCCTGATAACTTGGATTGATGTGATTCCCTTAAGGAAGCTTATAAGTTTTGACTGTATCAAATCTTGCAAGTGGATTTTGAATCCGACACATCAAATAAGTTAAGTGGAAAGGCCTCAAGGATCATAAGAAAGCCAATTCAATTAGATTGTCAGTAATTAAATTTAATTAGTGGATATCTGTAATCTTAACGTGGAGAAATAATAAGTTTTTAATATTAAAGGCTCGAAAATATAATTTCGAATGTGATTAGGATACAATTATAATTCTTTAGTGGAATGAATTATAATTTATGTAATTAAATCCTAACTTGTGTAGGATTAGGAGATTTAATTACGTAGGAAGTCTTTTTCTTATTTGCTTATTGGTCCCTGTTGTAGCCGTATAAAATACCCTCTTTGGTGGCAACTAGGAAAAACGTTTTCGAAGAAGAAAAACAAAAAACCCTAGAGACTATTGAGCGATCCCACCATCTTGTGAGAGAGAAGCTGAAGGTTGAGATTGAGCGATCGAATCGAAGTCATCGAAAGCTTTGTCTATTGGATCTATCGAGATCAAACTGGAGAGACCTTAAAGGTATGATCTTATTCTCATAGAATAGATCGGTAAATTTTTTTGTATTAATTATATACACTATAGCCGTGATCTTGGGGTTTTTTGCGTTCCCCAACATCCATGAGGCTCTAACTTATAGCTTTACTATATGTGACATGAGGGTTCAGAGTTTTATGTAATGCATCCTAGAAAGGTTAACGACTACCAAATCTTTAAACCTCCAGCTCTCCGAAGAAAACCTTCTCTAGTTGGTGATCTAACCGGGAAGAGGTTCGATACTCCTGTCAGGCGGACAGCATGCGCAACCACAACCTGGAGGGACCTACTAACTTCCCTCAACTAACTAGTTGGTAAAAAATGGGTGATGCAGAACATGCTAAATGATGTGTGATGTGTGAAAAAGGAGAAAAACGAGTTTTATGATAGATAGGGAAAACAATAAAAATTTTTCATGTTTTATTTATGTGCCCCATAAAACAAATCAGTATATATATATGCACATAATTTTATACATGTTACAACAATATTCATTTTAACAATTTGTACATGCTGGAAAAATATTTATGTATTCTAAGGAAATTGAGTCTATATGTATTAATTAAGTAAACCAGAAAGTCTAGGGTGATATTATGACCATAATGAGAGGAAATTTAGGTTGAACCTATAAAAAGAAGCCCTTAGTAGAGTCACCAACTGTCGCAATTGGGTCTGTGCACCGAGCCAAAGCCAAGGACGCATGTCTCTTGTTTTTATTGGTACTGGTAAGCCTGAGATTCTCCACATGGATAAATTTATATTTTTGTTTTGAAAGGGCCATGATTGTAGAGAATCGGAGTCACCATATGATATTTTTGAAAGGGGCTTGTTGAGAAACCTGGATTTTCATTTTAAAAATGGTTTTATCTTATGATTTCTCAAATATATGATAAAAGGCCCATTTATAGTGACCCTCAACTAGTCTGTGCAATTAGAGATAATGAGTCTAGAGGTTCTACTATGCTCGGAAACTGATTATGCCTAGATTACCTAAAGATATCCAATATCCCTTTCCTCTTTACAATTATAATCCCACCGAATTATATTTGGTTTATTGATGTCGTAGTAATACAAACTCCTAATGTGCATGATGCTAGCTGTGCTTGATCAAGCTACCTACGTATCTCAAACGAGAATCAAGCTATCGTAATTCGTTTGTGAGTGTAACAATGAATTTGCCTATGTATCAAAGATGTTTCCCGGGGGGCTCTATATATAAGTTAGACTTTCTAAATGCATTTTAAAGACTAATCTTCTGCTAAATATCCACATATGATCTGGCTTCATGCTGGAAATTGGATTTACAAGGGCGAGTTAACATGATAGTTACGATGTAATACTGTGGAGGTCTAGATGACCAAATGAATGATGGTAATAATAATAATAGTAAAATTGAGGGTGATGGTAAAAATAAGGATAATGATGACTAGACAACGGTGATATGCCTAAGCTACCTATATACCCCCGAGAGAAAATCAGGTAGTTGTAATTTAGACCATAGAGCGGTCCAAACTACATGAGATGGTATACAAATGCAAAAGTTTAAGTTAGAATATGATATATGTAAGGGTCGATAGAGACCATGGAGACCGCACTCAAGCTATTTGCTCAAATTACCTACATATCCTGTTAAGGGATCAGGTCATCATAGCTCATAAAGATAAGCAAATGCTTAATGTATGGGTGAGTATAGACTTATAAGATTTATGAACGAGTACAAACACCAGGAGTGTAGACTCATTATGGGTGAAGATGGTAATGACACTAGTAGCATTGACTCCACATGGGAAGATGGTAATGACACCAGGAGCGTAGACTCCACATGGATGAAGATGGTCATGACACCATGAGTATAGACTCCACATGGGTGAATATGTTAATGACACTAGGAGTATAGACTCCATGTGGGTGAAGATGTTGGTGACACCAGAAGTATAGACTCCACATGGGTGAAGATGGTCAGGTATCTATTAGAAATGGAACATAGGCTCAATGGTATAAACTCTAAGGTCTGGACAAGTCTGTGTGTATGAACCCAAATGTTCAATGCAAATGATCAAGTGTAGTGACAATTTTGTCACAATATCAATATGTTACCAAGATGCTTTTTACAAATATTTTTATGAGAGAGATAAACTTAGGATTAAATGCATAAAACATTCCTAAGCTATTTCTATACTCTAGATTGATATACAATCAATTTCTAAGGATATTTACATCCTTGTGAGTGTGTGCTTGCATATTTTCCGGTGTTCTACCATGTCAAAGCATATGCAGGTATATCAAAACATGATGTATGGCATGTCAGAGTATGTGCTAGCATGGTAAATGATGTCCTAGTTATCTTTAATACCTTTTGTAAGAAATCATAGCACATGGATGGCTATCTTTGGGTGAGACCTCCCTTGATTCCTTCATATGCTTTTATCTCATGGCACAACATAGCAATCTGATATGTAAGCAAGGTGTAAGAGATAATGACAAGGTATAACAAGGTAAGCATGGCATTATGACAGAGTATGGCATGTTAGTATGATGTGGGCATGGTATATAAATGATGTTTGAATTTTGTAAAATTGTTTTGGGTATATCCAGTCAATATCATACATCAGGTATAACCCGGTTATATTCGATTACCACTTACTGACAAAGAATTATTTTTAAATAATTAAAAACTATTCTAATTATGCAAACAAATTGAATTGAAAGACAAAGTAAGATTTTCTAAAGAGAGAAAATTATACCGAACTTTGAAGTTTTGAAAGAGAAAAACTTAAAGACTTTCCAAACACTTGAAAACACCAAAGAGGGCTGCCTCTTAGAGAGGGGAAGTGAGGGAGAGAGGCCAGTTGTGGGCTATTTGGGGATAAAGAAATGAGGAAGAGGAGATCCCTATTCATAGCTAAAAATTTAACAAAAAAGTTTGCATATCAAGCTAGGCAAAAAAGTTTGTTAAACATGTTATGCAAGACTTTTTGCTAAACAAGTTATTCAAAAGTGTTTGCTAAACATAATGAGCAAAAGAGTTTGAATTACAAAACAAACAAAAAGATCAGTAAAACAAAACCATCAAACATCTTTGAATAGAGTAGAAATCAAACATAATTGAAAGGGTGAATAAAAAAAATTTGTTGAACATACTTAGCAAACTTATTTGCTAACCTAAATGGTCAAACTGGTTTAAATAACATGTTAGGCAAACAAATTTACAACAATAAGTAAGCAAATATGCTTGAATAACTAGCTAAACCAAGTTAGAAAACAAGTTTGTAAATCAAAGGAAGCAAAAAAAATTGCTGTGGAGCATTTTTGCAAGGCTTTTAGTGGAAAGACTAAGAAATGGGCCAAATTGGCCTGAGCCAAGGTTTTACGACATTTGATTTTGGATCATTTTTAGACCTTCAGAGTAGTTTTTGGGAGATTTTGAGACCTCTAGGACACTCTTTGGAGTTATTTAAATCAATTAGGCCTAAATCTAAGTCAAAAAGGATTTGCTGAAATCGAGTTATGTTCATTTGAAAATTACTACACCAAAATGGACTAAAATGGAGAGGGAGTACCAACAATTCTCCATAACCATTGTAGGTACACTCTAGAGGACTCTAACCACTAAAGTCAATTATAATGACTCCCAAAATTTCCTTGGAATGACTCTCTGGGCTTTCGATGAACTCACAAATAAGTAGCAAAAATTCAAGTCAGGACTTGGGAAGGAGTCTGTAAAATTCAATTTTACCTATCTTGGCCAAACCTATACCTCAAGGGGCATGTCTTGATGATTTCATTGCAATCTCAAAGCCTTTTGACTTGAGTTGAAGGTCTCAATGATATCTATAGCTTAATTGCTGTAGTTTTACTGGTAAGAGCAGTTTTGGACATTTTGATACTGAAACAGCCTCCGAAGGCACTTTTTGCACATTCCAAAGACCAATTTAAATTCCCTCACATGTTTTGGTATAGTCTAGATCTTTTCACATTTTTTGGGTTTGATTTGATTGTTCCGATGAATATTGCTTTGCCGGCTCACCTGTAGTCCCTAAAATTATATTTCGAGGCACGTTGACCTGTGAATCCCAAAATTGATCAAATTTTCATCATAAGAATGATGGAATCCCCTTCTTAACTGTATTCACAAGATCCTATGAAGTTCCAATCTCATCTGAGCTCTCAATTAGACTTTGCTTTAAATCTAGGTGTAAAATGGTAATTTTTGACCTAATAATCTCCCGAAATCGGGGATTACTTCACTACCTAGGGCTCAAGAAAAGTTTTGAAAATATTCTAGAAGTAGAATTGAATATTTACAAAAACAGTTGCTTATTGGAATGAATTTTAAAAAATACAAATAGCACTGGGCAAAAATGGGGTGTCAACACTATCTCCCCTCAAACTGCTTCCCGCTGTCTATAATCACGACCATAGTAATCCCGAACTGACAAATAATGTTTTACCATAAATACTTCTTTATCTTCTATTCGCTGATTGTTGGTAATACCTTTACCTCCACCATTTAATAAAGTTGGCAATGGTCACTATTGTAAATTTCACCCAGGGGTAGTGGCCCTATGATGTCAATCACCCAATCAGCACAAGGCCAGGGGCTCTAGATTGGGGTCAATTTCTGAGCAGGTAGTCTCGGGATGTTGGTGAACCTCTAACACTTATCATATTTTTTTCACAAAGTCTCGAGCATCTTTGTAATACTCAGCCAATAGTAAGCAGCTTTAGGATCTTCTTAGCTAGGGATTGTCCTCCTGAACAATTTTCACAAATTCCTTCGTGGATTTCCCTCATTATGTAGTCTGCTTCTTCCTCAATCACACATTTGAGCAATGAAGATGTATACCTTCTTCTATATAGAACTCCATCCATCAGAGGACACTTATTTGCTTGGTATTAGATCCTTTTTTCATTCTTATCCTATGGTAGGATTTGTGTTCTAGATACTCCCTAATTGGCTAGACCCATGTGGCTTTCACTCCTACTTGATTCACTTCTGGGGTTCAAATGCTCAAGCATTTAGTATTTCCATTGGTAGGTCATGATCTTTCTTTTTGAGAGATGTAATTCTAGCCAGTTGGTCAGCCTCCTTGTTCTGCGATCTGGGCACCTGTTCCAATTATACTTCAATGAAATTCTTGGTTAGGTCTTCAACCATCTGGCATTGTTCAGCTGAGCATGGGTACCAATCCTAAATACTACTTGAGCTTATGGAAAGATACCTCACATTCTTTTGTCCATTCAAATGCCTTGTGGAGGACCTTGAAGAATGGAAGGCACTCATCTATTAATCTGGAGATGAATCTGTCCGGAGCTGTCACTCTCCTTGCCAGCCTCTGAATGATCTTTGTAAGGTTTTGTGTAACTAGGATAGCATCATTAGCTAATATCTCAGTGTGGGTGCTTGCTCGTCCAATGTGTATTAATATGGCTCGACCCCAAGTGCAGGGTGTTAGTTGAAGCAAATAACCGGGGAGAACCGGATCGTGTCCACTGGGAGCCTTAAGCAAAAATCAATGAACAAATAATTTGGAAAAATCTTAAACAAAACTAAGCCTCACAAAGAATAATGGAGATTGGATTTCTTGAAACAATAGTTGTTTGGATTAAAGTGTTTAATAACAAATTAAAGGAAATCTTGAACTCAAGACAAGTTCGTAGTGATTTGCAACAAATTCCAAGGTTTTAATCACTCAATCTACACTTAAAAAGTATAGATCGGAAGATATCTCTTATAAAAACCCATTTTCTTGATCAGTCCACATCTGATTTGAACAAGAATTTAAGAACAATTTGACTGAGAATTCAAATCAAACACCTTATGTGCATAATTTATAGATTTTAGTATATGAAGTCTTAAAATTAGCAATCACCATACAAGTTCAAAAGAAATGCATGGAAACTCTAAATAAAAGTTCATAAACAAATGCCATAAACCATACAAATTCAGATTCAATTGAAACTCAACCCAAAATCAATAATAAAATCAAATCAGAAATGGGTTGATCTTTAAATCTGCAGAAATTCAGCAATGAAGACCATACTTACCTTGGAATTCTTGCAATTCAACTACGTGACTTGCATAGAGTCCAAGAATGGAGACTACTTAAGCATAATGAATGAGGAAAATAAGAAGAAATTGATTGAATCCATGCAATAATCTAAAAATCTGATACAAAAGTTCAAGAAATTGAAGCTAGATGCACTTTCTCTCTCTAAAACTCTCTCTCTATCTATGGTAAAATAAAACTGAAAATTATCCAAAAAATTTTTCCTCTGGTACAAACGACCTTCCTTATATACCTAAAATGTGATAAACGAAAATACAAAACTGCCCCTTTCAGAAAAACAGAATTGCAGAATTCGTGCTTCCCAGACTGGTTCGAACAAGCGTTTGAACAAGCATTGGTTCGAACCAATTTCCAATACTTAGAAAATTTTCACACTTCAAAAGCTGGTGACCTCTCTATTGATCGATCGGCTGTTCAAACAACTAATGGTTCGAGCAAACGTTCGAACCATGTTTTCATACTTAGAAATTTCTGCATGCTTCTGAACTTCACCTCAACCTCTGTTGATTAATCTAAGGTTTGAACACACATTGGTTTGAACATAGGTTCGAACCCAAATGCCTTAGAATATTTTCAACTTCTGATGGTTGTCACTCTTTCTGTTGATAGAACCATGGTTCGAACAAGGATTGGTTTGAACCATTTTGCAACACTTCGCCAATTTCTGATGCAAGCTTCTCTAATGAATCCTCTGTTGTTAGAACATAAGTTTGAATAATGGTTAGTTCGAACATGAGTTCGAACCATTTGCTTGATTTCTTCAATTTTTTAATCCAACTTCAATCATTTTAGTCCAAAATACCTGCAATTAACAAGAAATCCTCATGAGTGCAATTAAAAACACTTTCTTGTCTTTTTAAGGTATAAATCCACCCAAGAAACCACAAATTAAGGTTAATGATTGTGCTTTTGAAAGTACAATCACAACCCCCCAACTTGAGATTTGCTAAGCCCTAGCAAATTAATTCGACAAGAGTCACTTTTTAGTGCTTAACCTTATTCAAAGCTGCACATGATATTTCAATGTAAATTCTTTTAATTTTCTTGATTTAATTCCTCAAAACAATCAAAAGTTAACATGGAACTTCATTAGTGCAACACTATCCATTTCATGATTTTGAAAAATGAATTCAATTCATCATGCTCATAATTCCTTAATAGAACATAAATCTAACTCAAGAATGCATACAAATTCTCTCAAGTCTTGACTTCAATCCTCACAGGACATACACTCTTCAACAAATTGAGAATTGGGTGAGACACTATTGAGAGGTTCTTTATAGAGAGTAAATGCACAAACAATTCTAGTAAGAACCTCCCTTTTGTCAAAAATGATAAAATCCAATGAATATGTAACTTGGTGTAGCTCATGGAAAGAATTAACCTTAGCAATGAGAATCTTGGACTATTTCACATTATAAATTTCAATTCCAACTCATCTAATACCTTAGATCTGTTAGGTCTTTATTAGGTTGTAATGAGGCTAAGAGGTTAAATGTGGGACCAAAGAAAAGAGAAAGATAATTCAAAAAGTGCCTTAGTTATGTAAATTCATCCTCCTCTGCTCAGCACTAATGGTTCGAACAAGGGTTCGAAGCGATGTTTCACTAAATCTCCCTTAATCAGGTGTTTTTATATATATATATATACATATATATATACTTGTAAATGACGATTATAATTTTGTATCACTATTCCCTTTCCTTTCCTTCTTTCTCATTAATCCCCTTCTTCCTTTAAGCTATCATCTCCCTTACACACACATACTTTTTTTTTTTTAAAAGACAAAAACACCACTAAGGCACTTAGGTAGGTTATGAAAATGTTGTAAGGGTAAGGGTTCTATTTCAAGTTCCAAAAGAATCATGCATGCATGGCTCAACTTGGCTCCTAGGGAAAATGAATTGAGAAAGAAAAGTTAACAAGGCTCAAAAATTACAAAACAAAAAATGGCCTACTTCACTTCTAAGGTTTAATTTGAGTTGATAAATCCATTCTAATGTTCATAGTCCAAGTTGATGTTTTTCTCATGCTTATAGATCCAAAACAAATATTTTGAGCTACTACAAAAAAAAATTAATGGATATGAAAAATATATATATAAATAAGAATAATTTCAGTCACTCAACCAAGAAAGTTAAGGCTCAAATCTCACAAGGTTAGTCTCCACTAATAGAGATTAAATGCATATATATCTTTAGTCAAACCCATGTTCAAAAATTCATACTTACACAAATCTGTCAATTCACAATTCAATTCCACTCAACTTCAAAAGTGTTGAAGTAATGAACTCCATATAACATTTAATGCTTAAGGAATAAATCACAAGAAATTCTCAAAAATGAACATCAATCAATCATGTACATGCCTTGAATCAAGTCATGGACTAAAAAGAAATTGCATTCCATTTCATTTGAAATTCAAAGTCACAAGAGTTAACATTCAGCTTTTGATTTGCAAAACATGTTAAAGACTACATCCAAAAGTTCAACTAAATTCAGCCAATCCTAATACAAAACAATAAACTAACTAGACCAAAAGAGACTAAAACTCCTAATCTTGGTGACAGAACAACTACTCTTATGATCTAAGAGTCAAGATGAGGATTCTCAGATGGAACTAAGGAAGTCTGAATATTGGCAGCAGCTAGCAGCAAATCCAGCTTAGCCTCCATGGCTGCAATTCTTCTTCCTTGACTTTGTCGCTCTTCACATTAACTTCATCCCATTTATCATGCATTTTCTCCATGAATTCCTCAGTTGTGGTCCCTTCTTTCTTCTTCTTATGGCTTGCACTTCTTTCCCGAGAAGAAGCAGTGATTGGTTCTAAGGGTTTTACAACTTGTTCCCTAAGCTTAGATGTGACCTTCTTCTTACACATATACTTGGTAATGAAACCGACAAATGGCAGTGGACTTACTCCCTTCTTTATCTTTGAAGCTTCAGCCATATTCTCCCATATAAGTTGTCCTAGTTCAATTCTCATTCCATTATCAATAGCATACAATAGCAGCCCCCTCTCATAGCTCAGTTCAGAAGTGTTCAAAATTGGGTTAAGCTGTGAACACGCCAAGAAATGCAGAGAGTTAAACTTAGGAGTTAACCAATTCTTAGCCAACTTCTTCTTGTGGCCTATTCTACATTTGGTCTTCCAGTCAACACCTTAGCCAAAGCATCTTATCAAGTGCTTCTTCCGCTGAAAATGGGAATTAAGGGTGTTTCTCCTCCTTCAACCTAAAGAATTTCCTATTATCCTTAGGATATATTTCAAAATGTATCCCTCGAACTTTAGTCACAATACAATCCCTTCCACCATGTTTAGTGTCCAAAATGTTAGCGTAAAACTCTTGAACAATGGGGACCACAGCTACCCCACTATACTTAGCCCATTTCTCCCCTCCTTTTGTTTTAAATTTCTGTTTCAACTTAAACTCTTTTTCTTGAAAATGACTTAACCCCATTCCCCTCTCCACTATCACTGGTCTCTTGCTCTAATATTTTCTAAAACCTTTTTGAGCTCGTGCACTAGAAAATCTGAAATCATCATAAGGGTCACTACCTTCCTCTCCTTCAATTCCGGCTTCTTCATTCAATTCCTCAATCAATTGCCTAATGGTTTTAGTGTTGGGCTCTGATTGGGGTTCTACGGAGGTTCTTGAAGTTGGTTCAGGAGCGATTTCAGGATTTAGGGTAGACTGGGATTGCATCTAAACAATGGTGAGTTTAGGTGTTAGTGTTGAACTGGTATCCAGTTGATGGCTGGATGGGTCAATGTCAGTGAGTTGGGTGGCTTCAGTTTGGTTCAGAGTAAGTTGAGTTTTCGCTTTCTTTTTGGTTGGGATCTCGGGTTCAGTTTGTTGGGAGCTAGATCCCTTAACCCTTTTCTTTTTTTCATAAACTTGTTTAGGTGGATCCATTATCAGTTAACCCAACAATTATCCACACAAATCAAATAACCAATCGCTCCTTTTCAATCCACTCCAAACTCTCCAAATACTTCCAAAATTTCACAGTTCACCAATCTCCCACTTTACTGTTAAACATAAAGTAACCAGAAATTCGAAACCCTACCTCAAATAGTAATGCCAGATCCGCAGTGCCCTTAAAGCTTAATCGAATTTGGTGTTGTAGTTTGCAATATCCCCTTCACTCAGATCATCAATCGAACACCCAGGCTCCCATGCTAACACTTTCTGTTCGTACCCTTGTTAGGACATAAAACAGTGAACTCCCAAAAAATCCTGTTGTGCACGATTTATAGACTGCCAAAGTTACCCGATGGTTCGAACAAGGGTTCGAACAAGCTTAAGGTTCAAACCAAGGTTTGAACAAATGTTCTGCCAAGTAAGGTTCGAACACTAGTTCGAACAGCTTGTTGGTTTGAACACTGGTTCGAACAACTGTATACAGCAATTCCTATCAGTGCAACTCAACCTTAAATTTTGACTCCTCTTGACATAGTTCATAAAATTGAATTGAATTGTCACCAAGACTACGAAACTTTCAAACTACTATTTACAAAAGAAATTAAACAAAAAAAAAACTCAACTTCCTAAATTTATCCCAAAAAAATTTTTTCTTCAGGTACATCATGCTGTGCAACATCAATCCAATACACAAATTATAATCATGAAGATGGTTGCCTCCCCCCCAACTTAGATTGAACATTCTCCCCAATGTGAAAATATGCAATCAAGTCATCATAAATATTGGAAAGAAGTTACCTTGGCAATTAAATCCTTGTAAAAATACCT
>QLOD02000002.1:15824909-15841192 GCA_003260245.2 Sideroxylon spinosum
ATCTATAATATGGAAATAACTTAGGATTGCTTTAAGCATTTAGTCCCTAAATCTATTTCTTTCATAAAAATATTTGTCATAAGATCTTGTTAATATCGTGATAAAATTATCATTATACTTGATCATTTGCGTATTATTGAACCTTTGAGTTCATATGCACAGACTTGACCAAACCTTAGGGTTCATGCCTTTACGCTTAATTTTCATTCCTGATAGATATTTATCCATCTTCACCCATGCAGAGTCTATATTCCTAGTGATATTATTCTCCTCACCCATGTGGAGTATATACTCCCGGTGATATTACTCTTCTCACCCATATGGAGTCTATACTCTTGGTGACATTACCATGATCACCCATATGGAGTCTATACTCTTGGTGACGTTACCATTCTCAACCATGTGGAGTCTATAGTCTTAGTGACATTATTCTCTTCACCCATGTGGAGTTTATACTCCTACTGTATATATGGTTACACTCTTATGGAGCTTATACTCCTAGTGTTTGTTTCTCTATACTCCCCCATACCTTAAGCATTTGCTCATTTTACCGAGCTATGATGACCTGATCCCTTAACTGGGTACATAGGTAGCTTGAGCAAATAGCTTAAATGCAGTCTTTAAGGTCTTTATAGACCATTATTTATACTCATATTTAGACGTTTGCATTTTCATAACATCTCATGTAATTTGGACCACTTTAAGGTTTGAACTACAATGACCGAATTCCCTCTCGAGGGATACGTAGGAAGCTTAGGTACATCGCCCAGGTCTCGTCACTACTTTTATTTTCTATCACTACCATTTCCACCATCATTTTTATTATTATCATTATCATCACCTTCATTTGGTCATCTAGACCTTCCAAGAATTTTGTTGCATTGCATTTAATTTGATATTATTCGCAGGAACTAATGCATGCAAAAGTTTAGCCTTTAAACTTGCATTGAAAGTCTATCCAGCACATAAAACCCCCTAGGAAGCATCATTGCCAAATAGACAAAAGCATCACCACACTCATACACGAACTACGATTGGCTTAATTCTCATTCGAGATACCTAGGCTGCTCGATCAAGCACAACAATTTCACATTTCATGCATCATATACATTAAGAGTTTTGTCATGATACCAGTAAACCAGAAATTATTTGGTGAGATTATAATTGTAAAATAGAAAATAGATACTGGATATCCTTAGGTAATCCAGGCGTAATTGATTTTTGAACGTAACAGAACCTTCGGATTCATTATCTCTGATTGCACAGACCAGTTAAGTCACTGTAAATGGGCCTTTTATCATGTTTTTAAGAAATCATAACATAAAAACATTTGAAATATAAAAATTTTGGGTTTCTTAACACAACCAGTTTGAAAGTGTTGAGTTGAGACTCGTATTTTTCTGTAATCAAGGCCTTTCAAAATAAAAATATAAGTTTTTACATATGGGCGACCTCGGTCTCACCAGTAGTAAGAAAGCCAAAATACGTGCACCCTTGGTTACTACTTGGTACATGAATCCGGTCACGATAGCTGGCGACTCCGCTAGAGACTTCTTTTTGTGGGTTTAGCTTAAATTTCCATTCATTATAGTCATAATCTCACCATATAATCTCTAGTTTACTTAATTAAGACATAGACTCAATTTACTTAGAATACATAAATATTTTGTCAGCATGTATGAACTGTTTAAATAAATATTGTTATGTGTACTAACTTGTATAAATTACGTGCATGTATATACACTATTTTGTTTTAAAGGGTCCATAAATAAAACAGGGCAAATTTTTACTATTTTCCCTATCTATCATAAAACCTGTTTTTCTCCTATTTTTCACACATTGCACTTCATTCAGCATATTCTGTATCACCCATTTACACCATCTAGTTAGTTGAGGGAAGTTAGTAGGTCCCTCTAAGATGTGGTTGTGCAAGCAGTTTACCTGATAGGATTATTGAACCTCTTCCCAGCTAGATCACCAACCTGAGAAGGTTTTCTTCAGGGAACTGAAGGTTTGAAAATCTGATGGCCGTTGACCTTTCTAGGATGCAAATAAAGCTCTGATCCCTTATGTCGCATCTAATAAAGCTATAAGTTAGAGCCTTACAGAACCCTATTATTGGGAAACACTAGATAAAAACAGTGCTAATCGGTTTGTTCACCGTGTTTGCATTTTCCCATTCTTTTCACCTTAGAAAAGTTAACTCATTGTTGTCCTCATAAGACTTTAAAAATACCTTTTATCTAAAGGGATCAAATCCATGAAAAGACCATTTCATACTAAACAGAAGAAATTTGTCATTTTAAAATCCAAGTCTTAAATCCACACTCAAAAGTCTTTCTGTGTCTTAGCTTAAGTATAAGATTCTCACAAACCCTAGTTTTTACCTGAAACTCTGCCAAATTTAAGGTAGAGATTTTCCAAATATTTATTACTCAAAAAACCTGCCAAATTTAAGGTACTGGTTTTCCAAATATTTTTACCTGAAACTCTGTCGGATTTAAGGTAAAGATTTCCTTCCGAAATTCTCTCTGATTTAAGGTAAAGATTTTCCAAATATTTTTACCTAGAAGTCTACCAAATTTTAAGGTAGAGATTTTCTAAATCATTTTTCCCAAAACTCTATCAGATTTAAGGTAGAGATTTTCCAAAAGCATTTACCCAAAACTCTGCCTAATTTAAGGTAGAAATTTCTAAAAAACATTTTTCTATATTTTTATCCCAGAATTTTTTTTTATGTTCATCGAAATTGTTGATATATGAATTTTTGAAACCCTAGTGAAGTTTGAGATAGAACATAAGAAGATTGTTGATCAAGTGAGATTGGCCCATGACATCTATTCAGATGTTGAGGAAATTTCATTGTACCATCATTCAAGATCGAAGAGTTCAAGAGTAGTGAGGATTGTTCTAAATTTATGTAATGTAAGAATGATTCACTAAATTGTAAAGTGAATATTCATTTCAACTTTGTAATTGTAATTTTCTTTCCAATGTTAATCTGAATGGGAAGAGCCAATGTACCTGGATTTCAATGACAAATTTCTTACATCTATTCATTATTCATCATATTTTTCCCTCAACAATGAGGATAATCCCATGAATAACATTAAGAAAATACTAATTCTAAAAGTGACCGCTCTTAAATATGGTAGAGGTTCACTCTCAAGTGCAAGAGGTCGGTTGAGTTTAGTCTAGGTAAGTCCTAGGTCATCTCCACAGGGAGTAAGAGTGTGTCTAATTATGGGAAAAAATCGCTTTTGAAAACACTTGCAAGAATTAAACGAAGAAAAAGGGAAAATATTTTTTCTGGTTTCTCAAATTAGAATTTGAAATTGGTTTGAAAGCACAAATTAATGAAAACCTAAAAAGCCAGGAAAAATAATCGATTTAAAAAATGATTTAAATTACTTGAATTAAAATACTTGGTTCCAACCTCTTCTTGTAATGTCCTCGAAGGAAATGAATTCGGATATGTGGTTAACTCAACCTAATATCTACACATGTAATATTGGGTCGGAATATTTAGCGATATAAAACCCTTTTGTAAAGAGATCATAATTCTAAGGTTTTGAAATCAAGTTCGCAATCACCGAGACATGGAATTGATCTTCAATTTACACTATCGTAATTGAAGATCAACTTTATCACAGATGATCCATTTTTGAAAGTTAACTTAAAACTATGATCTTTACGTTTTAATCAAAAAATGTTCAAAAATTTAGCTCTTAATATCTGAGATTCATCACCTTCGATTTCATTACATTCCTAGGTCAGAACTAAGATAAAATCTAGCCTAGCATTACGAAGATGAAAACAAAGCTTTTTGAAAAGAGTTAAATCTCCATCAAACAAGAAAAGATATTGTAAAGTGTTCGAAAATCCTTTCGAAAGCAAAAGCAAAAGCGAAAAC
Organism: Sideroxylon spinosum; assembly: GCA_003260245.2. Taxonomy (NCBI): domain Eukaryota; kingdom Viridiplantae; phylum Streptophyta; class Magnoliopsida; order Ericales; family Sapotaceae; genus Sideroxylon; species Sideroxylon spinosum. The sequence continues at coordinate 15,828,823 of QLOD02000002.1, forward strand.
TAAAAAGTGAAAACGAAGTACTACGAAATAAAAGCGAAAGATGAAGAGCAAAAACGAAGTACTTGCTATTCAAAATATTGAGAAAAAATCACCTACACATAAACCCTTCAAGCAATGAACTTGAAATCGTAAACCACGAAAACCCTAATGTAAAGGTGAAGGTTAACTTCATCTTCGATACAAAACCAAAACAAAATGGCTAAAATTAGGGTTCAGAATCCTTTTCTTCCTCAGAAATAAGCCTATTTATAGGCGTACATAACCTAGGGGTAAAAGTGTAATTTTTAGTTCTTAAACAGCTGTAGAGCTTCTATTCTCGGCGTGCACACAAGGCCTAACACAGGAGTACGTTTGTGGTCTTGTGCGCACAAGCCCTCTTCAGTGGTGTGCCCAAGGATTGCTCAGGAGAAAATCTAGCCTCGGCAGGTGCACGAGGTCCAACTCAGATGAGGTCCAACTCAGGCGTGCCCTGAGGTTTGCTTATGGGACATCTAGCCTCGGCGGGTGCACGAGGTCCATCTCAGGCGTGTGCCCTTGGTCTCGTGTGCATAAGGTCTTCCTAGTCATGCGTCCAAGGTCTCGTACAACCTCCTGCTCATGTTGGCTTTCGACGAGCCCAAAAGGTCAAGCACAGTCGTGCGCACCAAGTGCTGATCTCTCTGTGGCAATCTTTTTAGCTCCTAAGTTGGTTCCTTTAAGTTGTGTTTATCCATTTCCTACAAAAATAACATAAATAGCCAAAACACGATAGAATGGTATTCCACTTGGTAAAAATGTTCGTTAGGAGAGTGTGAAGTGAGCTAGAAATGACAATGATTGCATGCAATCACACCCCCCAACCTAGACATAACTAGTCCCTAGGAATGGACCAATCATGATAATAAGGAAAAAAACATGCACCAAGTAAGACCATCTTATTCAACTACAAAGAAAATAAAAAAAGTCCATTTTCATAGGAGACACACGGCCACACTTAGTACGTGGGGCATGCCCTTTAAACCCCAATGTTCCCCCTAGTGGACGAGTAAGGTCTCGTGAGGGTTTGCAGTAATGCTACCCACAAACATCTGTGGTATGTTCTGAAAATGTTAAAAAGTGATTAAGATTCAAAATGACTCAAGTTCAAACTCAACAAGCCATAAAACCCAAATGTCATGTGTAATTCCTAAGTCCTGAACATGAATGCATGGACTATCGAAGTTGGAAGAGCATGTGTGCAAAATTGTTTCATTTATTCAACAAGGTTGCAATAGCATAAATAGAGCTAGGTTTTAACTTTGAATACTCACAAGGTACCACTCATAGAAAGAAGTTCACTGATCAAGGGTTCACACATACCTATTAGCATATTGAGCTATTCTAGTTGCACATAACCCCACAACTAAGTAAGTGAACTGAATTGAAGTTCAAAGTGGACAGCTCATACCGAAAAGTTCCAATGCCATGCAAGAAATCACACCACACAACCTGCACAAGACCACTACATGAACAATACAAGAGTTGCTTACTTGGAATCCGCTAGGTCTTTATTTCGGTTGTAACTTGGCCAGAGGTATAGGCCAACAATAAAAGATATGGAAGTCAAAACACAAGCCTTAGGATAGGGTTGTTCAAGTGCACACTAGTCCCAAACTACCCTTCAGACAATTACAAATATTGCAAATAATGTACAAGTCCCATAATTTCATAATCAAAAGGAATGATAAATAATTTTTTTTTTCTGAAGTATACATTAACTAAATTTTTCACTCAACATTTCCTCTCAATATGCTATCAAAAGTTTCCATTCCTAACCCAAGTTCATGTCATTAACATTGAGGCACTTTCACAACCCAAGATATGTAAAGGTGAGGCTTAAAGTGTGTGAATGGGCTTAAGGGATAATATATGAGGTGGAAACCAAGAAACGAAATATATCACACACTTAATTAAAAGGCTTCAAGTTGGTTCCTAAGATAATTGATATTTAAGAAAGGACAATAAGGCCCAAAATAGCAAAGAAGGCCTAACATCACGTTTTAAGCTTACAACAACTCATATTATGCCAAGTGAAACTCATGCAAGTGTATGTGATGCAATTAGTACATTGAAAACCAAAATAAAAGGTCTATAATTATGTGCAACCCCTCAAGAAAAGGATAATAGGCTCAAAAGCTCACCATTAAAGGGTACAAGTCTCCACCTAGTCCAAGAATGCTCAATTTACCAATGTTAAAAAAAATCTACTCTTAAGCACCTAAGCTCTTCTCCATGATAGTAAAAAATTGTACAAGGTCATGACACACTCAGTTTGAACTGAGTTTCCTATGAAAGCTTGAATAAGATTTACTCATCATTTTCTCACTGAATTTCATAATGAACCAAACCAAAAAAGGTCGACATGTAAGAACAAAAATACTCACTTATGCATTCTAGCTCAACGATGCTCAAAAATTTTAAAAATTTTGATAATTTTGGCACAAATGAAGGTCATTATGCAACCCCTATCATGCGAACGTTACCCCCCAACCTAAACTAAACGTTATCCTCAATGTGAGAACCATGAAAAATAAGTGGATCCATAGTGTGCACAGTGAGCATGATGATGATGATGAGCATAAAGATTAATCAAAACAAAGCATAGACGTCAAACATACACCCATTATTTAAGCTTTTTGAGGTATCACCCAATACACCCCCCAATCTAGAGTCTACAACACTCCCAATAGCAACTTATATATATATGTATATGAAATACCAAAAATGGAAGTGCAAGATCGAATAAAAAGAGAGAGGAAAGATATTACCTCAAGTGCTTTCTTATTTGAAGAAAATAAAAGAAACTAGGTAAGAGAAAAAGTTAAATAGAAAACAAGAAAAAAAAAGAAAATAAGAAAAAAGGAAAATTTAGTACAAGAAAAAGAAATTAGAAAAAACAGAAGAAAAAAGAGCTTACAGCAGGTGCCCAACATAGGTCTCAGTCGGGCGCATGACACAATGGGCGCACGATTTGAAGATGTCTTGAGTACACAAGAATGTACTTCATAGCTCGATGGGTGCACGCGAAGAACACAGATGGGCACCCACCAAGGGTCAACATAAAAATATTTTTTTTTAAATGCGTAAGGAAGAAGAAAACAAAGACACCTAACTACTAATGTGCAAGAATGCTTGCTTGCTCTTTAGTCAAATGGGGAGGATCAGTGAACTCCCACGACTTAATCTCAGCCATAAAGTTATCCAAATATGGCTTGAGATAATAGCTATTTACCTTGAAGGTGGTGTTGTTGCTGGGCTGTGAATCTCACCCACACCATGTTCTGAGGTTAACACAATGACAAAAGGGCCAGACCACCTAGACCTAAGCTTCCCGGGAAAGAGATGCAGCCTTAAGTTATACAAGAGAACTTTTTGGCCAACATGGAAGGATTTTCTGAGAATATGCTTATCATGTAAATCCTTCATCTTTGCCTTGGCAATTTTTGCATTCTCAAAAGCATCATTCCTTAATTCATCAAGTTCATTCAATTGAAGCTTCCTAAGAACACCAGCCTCATCTAGACTCACATTAAATTACCGGATTGCCTAATAGGCTTTATGCTCCATTTCAACAGGTAGATGGCAAGCTTTGCCAAAAACAAGACGATAGGAAGATATACCCAAAATGGTCTTATAAGCCGTCCGGTATGCCCACAATGCATCGACTAGTCTCAAAGACTAATCTTTACGAGTGGGATTGATGGTCTTTCCAAGGATACCCTTAATCTCCCTATTTGCCAATTCCACTTGGCCGCTATTTTGTGAGTGATAAGTAGTTCCCACTTTATGCGTCACACCATATTTTCGCATTAGGACAGCAACAGGATGATTGCAAAAATGTTTCCCCTCATCACTAATGATCGCCCGTGACATCCCAAAATGAGAGAAAATGTGTTCTCTTAGGAACTTGACCACGACTCGATGGTCATTGATCCGAGTGGCAATGGTTTCTACCCATTTGGACACATAGTCTATGGCCACTAAGATATACTCATAACCAAACAACTTAGGGAATGGGCCCATAAAATTTATCCCCTAACAATCAAAGATTTCTAAAATGATTATAGGATTTTAGGGCATCTCATCATGTTTTGACAGGGCTTCTAAGCTTTGGCAACGATCACATCTTAAGCAATAGTTATGCACATCTTTGAACAAGGAGGGCCAATAAAATCTACTTTGGAGAATCTTAGCGGTGGTTTCTTTGAAGAGAAATGGCCTCCAAAAAAACTCAATGACACTTTGAATCTCATGATTGGGGATGCATCTCCTTACAATTTGGTCTGGACAATACTTGTATAGGTAAGGTTCATCCCTAAAGAAATTACGCACGTTGCCTAAAAACTTGCCTCTATTCACCTTTGTCTAGTGGGAAGGTACTTGGCCAGTCACTAAGAAATTGGCAATGTCTGCATATTCACCTTTGTCTAGTGGGAAGGTACTTGGCCAGTCACTAAGAAATTGGCAATGTCTGCATACCACGGGGATGGGATCTGAGGGTTGGTGTTAACATGCATGATATGCTCTTCGGGAAAATGCTCATTAATTGGTAGGTTACTAGACTTGGACACATGCTGAAGCAATCTGGATAAGTGGTTAGCTACCAAATTTCTATTCATTTCTTATCCTTAGTAGCCAAATCAAACTCTTGAAGGAGTAGCATCCATCTAATTAGACGGGGTTTGGCCTCTTGTTTAGGAAGAACGTATTTCAAAGCTACATGGTTCGTGATTACTGTGACATGAGAACCTACCAAACAAGACCTAAACTTGTCTAGGGCAAACACTACAGCTAGAAGCTCTTTTTCAGTGGTGGTATAGTTTACTTGAGCCTCATTACTAGCGTAGTAATTCACATATGGTTTTCTTTCTTTCCTTTGCCCTTAAACAGCCTCCACTGCAAAGTCACTAGCGTCACACATAAGCTCAAATGGTAAAGACCAATCAGGGCTTTGGATAATGGGAGCAGTGGTAAGCAAGTTTTAAACTCTATCAAATGCCTCTTGGCATGACGTTGTCCATTCAAAAGGAGCATCATTGGACAACAATGAGCACAAAGGACGAGCAATCGAACTAAATGATTGAATAAATTACCGACAGAAATCGGCATGCCCAAGGAATGATCTTATGTCCTTCACACATCGAGGGGTAGGTAAATTATGATTAGTTCAATTTTTCTTTGTCTACCTCGACCCCATGATGTGATACTATATGTCCTAACACAATCCCTTGTTGTACCATAAAATGGTACTTCTCCCAATTTAGCACCAAGTTGCTCTCCTCACAATACACTAAAACCTTCTCAAGGTTGGTCATGCACTCATCAAAAGAATCTCAATAGATGGAGAAATCATCCATAGAAACCTCTAAAACTTTCTCAACCATGTCACTAAAGATGCTCATCACACACCTTTGAAAAGTCGCAGGTGCATTATATAATCCAAATGGCATGCGTCTATATGCATAAGTGCCAAAAGGGCATGTGGAAGTAGTTTTCTCTTGATCTTCAAGTGCTATCTCAACCTAATTGTACCCCGAGTACCCATCCAAGAAATAGTAGCACGACTTCCCCGCTACTCTCTCAAGCACTTGGTCTAGGAATGGAAGGGGAAAGTGGTCCTTACGAGTCACTGCATTTAGACGCCTATAGTCTATGCACATACGCCTGCACTGAGGCACTAACTCTTTCTTGTCATTTTAACCACAGTAACAGTGGACTTTTTAGGAACCACTTGGGTGGGACTCACCCATTTGAATCAGAGATGGGATAAATAATACTCGCATCGAGCAATTTAAGCACTTTCCCTTTCACAACCTCTTTCATGTTGGGGTTTAGTCTATACTACATTTGTTTCACAGGTTTGGCATCATCCTCAAGGTATATATGAGGGGAACATACTGAGGGACTAATACCTCGAAGGTTTGCCACAATCCAACCTTAGGCTTGGCGATGGGCCTTCATAATAGCAACAACCTCTCTTCCTGGTTTCTCTCCAACTTAGCAGAAACAACCACCGGGAATGTCTCACCTTCCCCTAAGAATGTGTACTTAAGCTCATTTGGTAAAGATTTCTAGAGGGACATGGGGGACTCTCAACCAATGGCTTGGGTTTGATCAAGGATGGGTCCAAAGGTTCAAAAACCGGTACTCAGCCACTAACAACCATGACTCATTTCTTAACACTCACAAACTCCTTTCTACCCGTAAAATTAGCTCCATCAAGAGCCTCACATCTCTCACTTCTTACCAATGCTTTCTCTAAGGGGTCATCAAAGAAGGTCTTGTCAAAGTCCTCCTCACTCAAAGCATGGATCATATCTACCTCCTTAATATCTTCATATTCCCCAATCTACTTCCCAACCCTAAAAAGTTCATCTCAACAGTCATATTTCCAATGGATAGCTTCATAACCCTGCTCCTACAATTAATCACAGCATTAGATGTGGCGAGGAATGGTCTAACTAAAATGATCAGAATGGAATGAGAAGGGTTTTGAACAAGTTGGGTGTCCAACACAATGAAGTCAACTGGAAAGTAGAACTTGTCTACTTGGACCAACACATCTTCCACTATCCCTCGTGGCATCTTAACCGAACGGTCAGCTAACTGCAGTGTTCTTCTAATGGGCTTCAACTCACCTAAGCCTAGTTGCTGATAGATAGTGTAGGGTAATAGGTTGACACTAGTGCCTAGGTCAGAAGTGCTTTATCTATGATGTGGTCCCCAATTATGCAAGAAATGGTTGAGCACCCAGGATCTTTGTATTTAAGAGGTGTGTCACGTTGGATTATGGCACTCACTTGCTCAATTAAGAAAGCTTTCTCTTTCATATTAAGCTTTCTCTTAACAGTACACATGTCCCTGAGGAATTTAGCATAGGTGGGATTTTGCTTGATAACCTCAAGTAATGGGATGTTGATTCTCACTTGTTTAAAAATCTCATAAATCTCAGAATTCAACATCTTATTCTTACCCTTTGTTAAACAATAGGGAAAATATAGCTTAGATACGTGATCTTCTACTTTGTCTTCTTGCCTACCCAAGATACCTCCATCGACATCCCTTCCTTTTTCTCTCGTCTCGTTTTAAACTTTCTTCCCTTTTCTAACTTTGCCTATCACTCTCTTTGTTTTCTCTTTCTCTTTCCTCCTCAACTTCTTTCTCACTTGAATCTTTAACTTTCCCACTACCATTTGATCCAATCTTAGCACTAGGGGCATTGGCTTTAGGATCTACAGGTTTCTGAATGACTTTGCCACTTCTCAATGTGGTGACAGACTGCACTTGCTAATATGGGGTGGTACCCGAGGTCGATGACTCGGTAATGTTCACCTCGCCTTTCGGGTTTGGAAAAGTTTATGTAGGTAGTTTTCCACTCTGAGTAGTACTCATGGCCTGTGTCAACGTAGAGACTTTCCTTCTAATGTAATCTAGAGCCTGAGTCACTTGATTGTTAATATTAAACTGCTGATGCATGAATTGATTAAAAGTGTCCTCAGGAGGCCTCTTTTGCATAGGTTGCATTGTAGCAGGGTTGGGCTGACAAAAGTTGAAAGCTTAGTTTCCCCATTGATAATTGACATTGTCACCTTGATGGTGAGAAGGATTTCCTTGGCCTCTATTATGAAATAATCGATTTTGGGAACCATTGATGTAAGCCTGGCCATAGGCAACTTCCCTAAGTAAAGGAATCTCAGGGCAAGAATTAGTATCATGCCCCATTTGATCACAAGCTCTACATGCCATATTCACTTCAACCATTTTCTCTTTACTCTTGAGTTCAATAGAGTCTAACTTATTCTGTAAAGCGGCTAATCTAGCTCTAAAATCTTGACTCTCGCTTAACTCCAATTGGTCACTAGGTAAGGGGTTCTTATGTTAAGAAGAAGATAGGGGTCCAATTTCCTAAACATTTGAGTCTTCGGTCACCATGTCAAAGAAATCCATGGCATCCTCCGTAGTCTTATGAAATAAGGTACCATTGCACATGGTTGACACAAGTTATTTAAGACTGGGAGTCAAAGACTCATGGAAGATACTCACAAGTCTCCATGACTCAAAAGGTCCTTACACCTTTCCTAAGCACGACAGTCTTTTGGGTTGGGAAGTATTTTCTCAGAAACTCAATTTGGATCTCACACCAAGTTCTAATGGAATGAGGACGAAGGGAATTGAGCCAGAATTTGGCCTTGTCCTTAAGAGAAAATGGGAAGAGTCGGAGGTACACTACATCTTCATTGGCATTTTGGTCCATGCATCTGTTACTCACTTCCTCAAGCTCCCTCAGATGGTTGTATGGATTCTTAGAGTCTAGACCATAGATTGTAGGAAGAAGTTAGATAATCCCTGGTCTAAGTGTGAAATTCCCCCTATTCAAAGGCAAGATGATACATGACGGTGTGGTTTGCCTAGTTGGGTTCAAATGGTTTCTCATTGGAACAGGACTTGGATTATCTTCATTATCCCCATGGATGCTCACATTATCATCTATTCTAGCCATTTAATTAAAAGATGTGGAATTGATCAGTGACACAGCAGTGTAAGAGTCTGAGTGTGAAGGTCGGTAGGATGGATCTTCTAGTTTAGTGTGTTCTGCTAAGACTCTACCCGACCTTAAAAACATGCAAGTCAAGACCTCAATTTTTTTATGATCTAGAAATTCCTAAAAATAAAGAAAAAAAATTAAAATGGAATGGATGGAGAGAGGGAAGTATGAAGCGATGTCACCTTGAAGTCCAAATGAGACCGCATCTGCAAGTCCTTTCAGCTACAAGTCTCCTGAGTTTAACTAGCACACACCGTTACTCCCCGACAACGGCGCCGAAAACTTGACCGCTCTCAAATATGGTAAAGGGTCACTCTCAAGTGCAAGAGATCGGTTGAGTTTGGTCTAGGTGAGTCCTAGGTCATCTCCACAGGGAGTAAGAGTGTGTCTAATTATGGGATAAATTCGCTTTTGAAAACATTTACAAGAATTAAACGAAGAAAATGGGAAAATATTTTTTCTGGTTTCTCAAATTGGAATTGGAAATTGGTCTGAAAACACAAATTTAATGGAAACCTAAAAAGCTAGAAAAAACAATCGATTTAAACACTGATTTAAATTACTTGAATTAAAATACTTGGTTCTAACCTATTCTTTAATGTCTTCGAAGGAATGAATTAGAATATGTGGTTAACTCAACCTAATATCTACTCATGTAGTATTGGGTCAGAAGATTCAACGCTAGAAAACCCATCTGTAAAGAGATAGTAATTCTAGGGTTTTGAAATCAAGTTCGCAATCACCGGGACATGGAATTGATCTTCAATTTACACTATCGTAATCGATGATCAACTTTATCACAGATGATCCATTTTTGAAAGTTAACTTAAAACTATGATCCTTACGTTTTAATCAAAAAAATGTTCAGAACATTCAGTTCTTAATTGCCGAGATTCATCACATTCGATTTCATTACTTTCCTAGGTCAGAACTAAGATAAGATCTAGCCTAGCATTATGAAGGTGAAAACCAAGACTTTTAAAAATAATAAAATCTCCATCAAATAAGGAAAGATATTGTAAAGTGTTCGAAAATCCTTTCGAAAGCGAAAGCGAAAGCTAAAAAATGAAAACGAAGTACTATAAAATAAAAATGAAAGATGAAAAGCGAAAACGAAGTACTTGCTATTCAAAATATTGAGAAATAATCAATTACACGTAAACCCTTAAAGCAATGAACTTGAAATCGTAAACCACGAAAGCTCTAATGTTAAAATGAAGGTTAACTTCGTCTTCGATACAAAACCAAAACAGAACGGCTAAAACTAAGGTTCAGAATCCTTTTCTTCCTCAGAAATAAACATATTTATAGGCGTACATAACCTAGGGGTAAAAGTGTAATTTTTTAATTCTTAAATAGCTACGGAGCTTCTGTTCTCAGCGTGCGCACAAGGCCTAACACAGGCGTGCGCTCGTGGTCTTGTGCGCACAAGCCCTCTTCAGTGGTGCACTCAAGGATTGCTCAGGAGAAAATCTATCCTCGGCCGGCGCACGAGGTCCACCTTAGGTGTGTGCCCGAGGTTTGCTCATAGGACATTTAGCCTCGGTGGGCACACGAGGTCCATCTCAGGGGTGTGCCCGTTATCTTATGTGCATAAGGTCTTCCTTGCTGTGCGGCCAAGATCTCGTGCAACATTCTGCTCACAGTCTTGCACACCAACTGTTGATCTCCCTGTTGCAGAATTTTTAGCTCCTGAGTTGGTTTCTTTAAGTTGTGTTTCTCCATTTCCTACAGAGCACACAAAAATAACATAAGTAGCCAGAACACGATAGAATGGTATTCGACTTGGTAAAAATGTTTGTTAGGAGAGTGTGAAGTGAAGCTAGAAATAACAATGATTGCATGTAATCAAAAAGCTATATTTAACTAAAAATATTTTATTATAGGCATCATTACTACTAGTCGCTTTCGTCATTCTTCTGTTATTATAAGAGCTTGAGCTAGAAAGATGACTGAGATATCTGAAGGTTCTACTAATGTTTACACTTGAAACTCTTGCACCAATTTTAGCTTTCATCTGAAGGATGTAGTCACACACCACGGTTTCCCCTACTTACAACAGGGTTCTCATCTGTTATTACTACTGAAACATCAGTAATTGTAGCTACTACCTTTTGCTCCTGGACATTCAAGTGGATTTGTTCCATCTTTCTTTGGGACACTACTAGCAATAGTTCCCTGAACTACAGCACCACCTTTGATGCCCTTGACTAAGGTTTAGGAGATTGCTAATCTGACAATGGCCCTTTACTGGGTAATGGCACATGTTTTACTTCTCAAATTAGTCAAATCGTGCCATGACATTAACTCATCGAGAACATGTTTTATCACCATCAGGGAGCCACATTATCCGGGTCAGGATCCTTGGAATAAATAAAGGGGTACTTTCTATTCCAACTCCATTTTGATTACGTTCATTAACATTAAGCGTAAATAATATATGAAAAAAAAATTTCTTTCAAGCAAATTTCTTTCGTTTAATAAGATAGAGGTTATATAGATACTAACACCTGTAGTGTTATAAGAAACGATATGCGGGGTTATAGAAGTTTTCAACTACAATACAAGATAAAATACTCATTATAAAGATCAAATAGTGCTAATTGACATAACAGAGTACTCTAATCTCTTGATGAAGCTTAATAATCTCGATGTTCAAGGCATCCACCTGATAAATTGTGAATTCTTGTTAGCAATATTTGGTTGTGAAAAATCGACAAATCCATGAGATGTTTTTTAGCCTTCTCCACTCTGAGGCTTTCTGAATCTCTGGCAGAAGTAATATCAGCAAGATGAGCTTTAACAATTGTAATTTCACCTTCCAAATCAGTTATGAGATTATTTTTGGTAGCTACATGTTTTCTGCCTTTATTACAAGAATGGTGGACTCTTTCAAAAGAATGCTTTAAGGATATCATGCCACCAGTGCTAGATGAAGAAGCAATTTATTCAACCTAAGTTTGAGCTTATTCACTATTAGCTAGTTTTGTGCCCAAAGTTCTCACTTGTCTTCTCAAGACATTGATCTGTCTCCCCATACCAAGCCTGATGGAAGATAACTGGGTAATTTGAGCTTTAAAAGTCAAAGGATCAGATGAAGTTGGAGGAAGGACGAAGAAATTATCAGTACGAGCTATCTCTTCTACAAGCTAGTTGGAATACTTAGGGACAGTGAGATTTTGTAATATACTTTTAGGAAAATGAGAAAAGTATTGACTACTCTCTCACATTTGGAGGGCCGGGGTAACTCAAATGTCATCAACACCATTTACAGCATCAAAACACATACTGCTAATATCACAAGAAGTGGGGGTATCCTAACACATCCTATACTGGCATAATAATCTGGAACCTATGAAAGTAACCACACCGCCAAGACCCACAATAGGTATAGTAGGAAAGTCTTGGCTAATAACACGATGAGGTCTTTCGATGCTTAATGTGAATGACCAGGTGACACGATTAGTATAAGCAGTCGACAGCAAAGCAATCCAATCATCAAGCGAATCTAAAAGAGGACATCTTCTTTAAAATTGGTTTTTATGACTCATAGCGATAAGTTGGATGATAGTATGGGAGAAGTACAAGTGATTAGGTATACCCATGCATACCATGTGCCCAGTTGTGTACAGATAAAGTAGTTCAGCCGAAGTATTGAAATGAGAGCTTTCAGATAAAAGCGCAAAAGTACATCTCAACTACCACCATGGGGACAATGGAGTATCCAAATTTTAAAAGATAAATGAAGCTGCTAAATCTCCCCTCAATCATCATGTCAAGGTGAGGGAGTAGTAAGATACTAATCAT